>OX352766.1:1411739-1687832 GCA_947095585.1 Nephrocerus scutellatus
ACAATTTGTTTGTTGGCTCGGAGCTACGTGTGGTGTACTCGTAACTATCGTTCCGCTGCTGCTGCTGCTGCTTGGCAAACTATTCTAAGACGAAGGAGCATTCAATTTATGAAATAATCCCGTATTGTGCCATTGTGATACGTGCACGAAATTTCCGCATTTCACATTACGAGTATAGTTGCTTCTTTTCCTCCTCTCTCCTCCTCCTCCTCCTCCACGGCCTCGTCCATGGCCTTCACGTCCTCCTGATCGTCGTCCACCTATCTTTTGATGTTGATTTGGATTTTGTGCTTCCTTTACGGTACGCGCGTACAATTGCAACAATATTCCGTTCGCCCGCTCCCCGTGGTGTCCATGGTGGCGGCGCGGTGGAGCGCAGTCACAGCGGATGTCAGAATCATTACAGTTATTTGTGTTATTAATAATTGAATTTCCTTTCATGTCCGTAGCGTAGTCCTGTACCGTACGGGACGTATACCACCACATCATCAGCAGGCTATTGTGTGGTGAAGGCTTTTTGTTTTCTTCATGTGTCATGTTGGTATTGGTGGAGTATCCTTGCGTGTCGTAGGTGAAATAAAGGAAATGCTATTTGTTAATAATTTCCATGCTTTGTATGCCACTCTCTGTATGCAGTATATAGTGGTAGTGGTAGTACAATCGTCCCAGTTTCTTTGGTAATTTTCCGATGAAGAACTCATTCCATTGAGACATTGATTTTTTCTCTCTTACTTATCCAATAATGTGCCGTATTCCATTGCTTTCGGTCAATTCCATCAAAAGTTTTTTAGTTTTAAGCAAAGATGGTTGGCAATTTTGGATCTCTTTATCTCTTGATCTCTCTATCTCTTTATATCTTTGTCTTCATCTCTGTATCTCTCTATCTCTCTTTTTCTCTATCTCTCCAGCAATATCTCTCTCAACATCTATCTCTCTCTATCTTTCTGTCTTTCTATATTTCTATCTCTCTATCTTTTTATTTCTCTATCACTCCATATCTCTATCTTCATCTCTGTATCTCTCTATCTTTCTATCTCTCATTTTCTCTAACTCTCCAGCAATATCTCTCTCAACATCTATCTCTCTCTATCTTTCTATATCTCAATTTCATCTCTGTATCTCTCTATCTTTCTATCTCTCTTTTTCTCTAACTCTCCATCAATATCTCTCTCAACATATATATCTCTCTATCTATCTATCTTTATATTTCTAACTTCATCTTTGCATCTCTCTATCTTTCTATCTTTATATTTCTCTATCTTTTCATTAATATATCTCTCTCTCAACATCTCTCTTCCTCCATCTATCTTCCTCCATCTCTCTTTTTTCTTCCAAAATTGTTTTATCAAAATCTTTATATATAAAAATGTTTGTTCGTATATATGTAATGGATTGATTCCTAAACTACTGGACGTATCGAAACCATATTTACACCATATGTTCCTTTAGTACTCCGATAAGCTTACGATTTTTTCTTGAGCCGGTAGATGGCGTTTGACTAGAGATATTTATGAAAATGTGGTTTGGTCTGTTTGTGCATATATTTGTAACCTTATCGTGCCTAAACTAATAGACATTATAAAGCCATATTTAGAACGTATCTTCAATTGGTACTTCTGAATGTTTATATATTTTTTTCCAGGTAGGTGGCGCTATAGTCGAGACTTTTTTGAAAATAAAATGTCATTCTGCATATATTTATATCTAACCTCATTACGCCTAAGCCACTGGACCTATATTCAAACCCATATTCACACCATATGTTCGTTTTGTACTCCGATAAGTTCATGTATTTTCTGTATAAATAAAAAAAAAAATAGCGCACCTTGAGGTACACCAGTGCCTACCAGCGGTAGATCTAATAAATAATTTGCACTAGAATACAAAACCGCTATATGGTCTGCGAACGCTATTGATCAAGGCTAACAAGAGAAAATATTGAGTTGGTATAAATCAAAAACAATAGCGGGCCGAAAATGGAGCCTTGAGGTACACCAGTGTTAATTAGGCCCCCGAAGCTGTAAGAATTACTCTTAACTTTCAGCCACTTATTTACTAAGTATCTCTTAAGCCACCGCCTCGGAATACAATACTCTTAAGTTTAAAAAGTAAGATTTTATGATCGACAGTATCAAATGCTTTGCTTATATCAATGAATAACGCTGCTACTTTATTATTATTATAATTGAGATTTGAGTGAATATAGGTATCATATTCTACTAAAGCCTCCTCTCAGACAGAGAGAGCTCTTCTGTTTGTGATTAGAAATGGGGTCCTCGTTCGTTTTTTTCCTTCCTGTTCCTGAGTTTTGACATCGCCTTGCTTCACCAACTGATCGTACGTAGCGTCGTAGCGTACAGCAATCGCCATCAATGAATGACAAAAACACATACATACATACGCACAAACGAGTGTGTGCACATATGCATTCAATCTCCAGTTCCAGTAAATGAAGTCCCGAAATGAATGAAAGCCATTATTGAGTGCAGATACTTCGTGCAATCGTATTGTGCGGCTATTTACAGCCCCTCCACCCACCAACCCCTTTCGGATTCCGCTCCTGAATAGAGTCGGGACGCGTCTGTGTAGAGCACGATCGATCTTATTTTAGGAACACGCAATTAGACCAAAAGAAGAAGGTGAGGGCCAAAAGAAGAGCGCGTGCTCGTTTCGATGCAAGATGCAAAATGTAAGTACCCGCACACACACACAATCACATGCGTTTGGTGACAACATTTACGCCCGTTGTTCGTTGGCTTTCAAATGCGGAAAACCCCAACAGCACGCAGTGAAAATCCAAAAATAATTAATAATTTGGTAAAAATGCGAAATATTGAAAGTTGATGGGTTGGGCGGGGGCGCGATGTTTGGTGATAGCGGAGCGTGAGCGATCTGTGTGTGCGCCCAAGTCCCTAGTGCGATTTCTGTTCTTCTGTTCGCTGCCAACTGCCCCACTCCCCTAACCGGCACAGTGCAGTTTTTCATTGAGGGAAAACTCGGTCTTGCTCGGCGTTGCATTTGCTGTTGTTGTTGTTGTTGTTGTTGCTGTTTTTTTGCGCTTGCCACGATGCCATGAATGTGACAACGCACACAAAGTACAATTTCCGTTGCGTTTGTGTTGTTCTCTGGCATTCCGCTGTCGACCAATATAAATCTTGACTTCTTAGCCATTATGAATGAATGATGCAATTTGGTTGGGATGGGGGGTGACTGCGGTCGTTCTTCTTTGGATAAGTGTCCAACGCCCAAAGAGTATAGGTGTTCAGTGTGCAGTGTGCACAATGGGAGACAGTTGGCAAAAGAACATGCCAATGGGAGAGGTTCGTTTTGTAAAGTCTCCTGAATCGTCTTTCCCCACACACAGGTCCAACAATTAGTTGTGGCGCAGGTACACCCTGAGTTGTAGCGCTACCTTAGTAATTTAGTAAGTACGACTGTAATAACTACCCTCTACAGATTGATTAAGCGCGTTTTAAGATCACCAACTATATCTAGATACAATTTCTGTAATCCCAGATACAAAAAGTTGCATTATCGACCGTCATTTAAAGATTAATTGGTCGTTAAAAGACCACCCACGATACCTAGATACAATTTTTATAACCTCAGATACAATAGGTTGCATTACCGACTGCAATCTCCAGATTGATTGGTCGTTTTTAGATCAGCCACGATACATAGATACAATTTTTAGAACGCCAAAGAAAATAGGTGGCACTACCGACTGTCTTCTAAGGATTGTTTGGCCGTTTTCAGACAACCCTCGCTACCTAGCCTAGCCAATTTTTATAACCCCAGATAAAATATTGTATTACCGAATACCATCTAATGATTGATTGGGCGTTTTAAGACCACCCACGATACATAGATACAATTTTTATAGCCCCAGATACAAATGGTTGCATTACCGACTACCATCTTAAGATTGATTGAGTCTTTTTAGATCACCAACCATACCAAGATACCACTTTTATCACCCCAGATACAATTGGTTTCATTACAGACTGTCATCTAAAGACTGATTGAGTGTTTTCAGATCACCGACATTAACTAGATACAATTTGTATCGCCCCAGATACAACAAATTGCATTACCGACTGTCATATAGACCACCCACGATATCTAGATACAATTCAGTAACCTCAGATACAATAAGTTGCATTACCGACCGTCATCTAAAAATTTATTGGGCGTTTTCAGACCACCCACGATATCTAGATATAATTTCTATCAGATATAATAAGTTGCATTACCCGCTTGCTATCTAAAGATTGATCAGACGTTTTCAGACCACCATCAGTACCTAGATACAATTTTTATAACCTCAGATACAAGAAATTGCATTACCGACTGTCATATAGACCACCCACAATATCTAGATACAATTCAGTAACCACAGATACAATAAGTTGCATTACCGACCGTCATCTAAAAATTTATTGGGCGTTTTTCAGACCACCCACGATATCTATATACAATTTCTATCAACCCAGATACAATAAGTTGCATTACCGCGCCAGACATCTAAAAATTTATTGGGCGTTTTAAGACCACCCACGATATCTAGATACAATTTCTATCACCCCAGATACATTAGTTGCATTCCCGACCGTCATCTTAAAATTTATTGGGCGTTTTAAGACCACCCACGATATCTAGATACAATTTCTATCACCCCAGATACAATAAGTTGCATTACCGACTGCCATCTAAAGATTAATTGAGCGTTTTCAGACCACCCTCGATAGTAAAAGGTACGTATCTATATACCTAGATACAATTATTATCACCAACCGTGAGCCAATTAGCCAATAGGTCGTTACCATGTAATCGATTTGGCAAAACCGATCGTAAAAACCGAACTGTAAAAGATGACAACTCAGTTAACCCCATCGTGTCTTCAATCAAACAAAATAAAATGAAAACAAACAACGAACAACAATTACCTAACTCCGCAGATGATCACAAATTGTGTGCTCCAGCATCCACATCACATGCACTCCTGCATACCTACGAGTACATCCATACACGTACATGCGTAGGCAGGACAAGCAAATAGGTCCCGCTGGGGATGATGGAAAAGTGGGGATGAAACACACTTTCCTAGAAGAAGAAGAAGGTACCTACACTTTTGGTTCAAATTTAGAAATGCATTTCCTGCGTTGTGCGATCTGATGTGATGCGATGCGGCACGGCGTTGCGAGGCGTGACGGAACGAGGCGAGGCGAAAATTTATGGCATCTTCGCTTCTATGGAGCAATAATTTATATTGCCACCACCACCACCATAGGCTGGGTCGGCAGCGCGCTCGACTCTCCATTTGCTTTTTGGGGACATCGTGAGTTGTGCATTCTACCCCCTATTGTCATCCTCCCGCTCCACCACCACCAACATCAACAATTTTATTTTAGGAAGTTCACGAACTTCATTAACTCGCGCGAAATCGAATTCACGCAACTCATAATTCGCGACAGGCGAGAAGATTCCGCATTCAGAAAAGCAATCCGTACACAATAATGCCGGAGCACGACGACGAGTGCTGATGTGATGATGCCGCTAGTTGCCCTTCCGTTGGATTCCTATTATCTGATGATGATGATGATGATGATGACGACGATGACGATCCTCGCTCGCAGTCTACATAACGATGGGAACAGATTTGGTGCTTGGTGCCCTAAGCCAGCTGTGCCATTGCTGTTGTTAGTGCCGCATCTTATAATGATGACGATGACGATGACGACGACTCTGGTGTTAGTTGTGCCGGTGCATTGTTGGCTCGTGCGCCTCTCGCTCGCTGCAGATCAACCTGGCGCGATCTCGGCCATAAAAAGAGGAAGGAAGGCACAAGGAACGAAAATTATAATTTCGGAGCACACAAAAAAAAGGAGAACCCGAAAAGCCGACACACAACGTTTGGGTTTTTTGTTGTTTTGTGACACGACGACGACGACGACGACGACGACGACACAAAGATGGAGTTTTTTTGCAACGGAATTCGGTTAGCGATTTCATTCATAAAAACTCGCCGGAGTTTTTTATACGCAACCGCCAACGGGGCGGAATGGCATTGTGTAGTAATTTTAGCTCGCGAACTTAGCTGAACGTATCTCATAGCTCACACACATCCGTACTTGTAGTTGTATCTTATTTCCGCTATGCAATCCTCTGCTAATGCTCTGGAGATAATCAGTGCACAGCACAGCACACAGCTGTCTTTTGTTATTTTGAGATGTGAGAGTGCAATGTAATGGATAAAGAAGAGGAAGAGGAGACCAATAAGAGAGCACTTTGATTACTTGGCGATGCCAAACTGGAAGACATCGACTCCGGTGGGTAGAGAGAAAGGAGAGAGCGAGAGAGAGAGAATTGGCTGTTGATCCTTGGATCGAAATATAATGACTTTCAAATGTAATGCTGACCGCATAATTTCTGGTGTTCCCCAGGGCTCTGTTTTGTCTCCGAAACTTTTTCTCATTTTCTCATTTGATAACGATTGTTAAGAGAAGAGGTTATGTGGGTGATTGGGTTGGTTGTCTTACACGTATACACCAAATAAAGGCAACAACTAACCGCTTTTATGCGCCAAGATACTTAACTGAAAGTTACTTAGGTTAGGGTTAAGTTCAAAATGCCAACATTCCAAACGGCAAATGGTTGGCGGGCTGGGCATTGAACGCCTGAAGTGTTCATTGTGATTTTCTTGCTGTTGTGGTGGTTGTTTTCGTGTACCAACCAACATTGTCAGCCAATGACTTGGCAAAATACGATCCGTGCTAATGATGCGACTGATGAGCTGCATGTTCATATCATCCAATCCCTTGTAGCGATGACTTGACAACAATTAACAAGGCAAGTCTTTAGTTGCTCTCCGCTCGTCGTTGGCGTTGCGTAACATCTACCAGCTATCCATTAACATGGAACTTTAGATTTGTTACTGTTACGGGCCTCCTGAAAAGGTTTCTTCAGTCGTTGACAGTGTGATTTGAGGATAATACCCAGGACGAGTGAATTGATTGTTCACACGTCACCGATATGTTATCTATATAGCGCCATTCTGCATTCTGTCTAACAGATGCAAAGGGGTGACCTGGCATTAAGTTGCAAGTTGCCTAAAAAAATAAAAAATCCTGAGAATATTTTCTGTAAAATGAGAATTGAGATGCCTGCTAAAGCAAACGCCTGTGTTTTTCAATTCACCAAGGGAGCTATATACGAGAACGAGACTTACCCTTACTTTAAATTAGACTGCGAAACCAGAAAAAGCAATAGAACTTAGCTCAACGATTTACTAGGAAAGCGTCGTAAATTAATTGCATTTTTAGAGATACTGATAGTGTAGCGATAGCGCAGTGAAGAAATAGTTGAGCGGTAAAAGATTTGGGTCTTCGAAGAGGTTATCAGTGAAACAAACGGCTTTTTTGAGGGCGCCTTGAGTAAACCTGTTATTTGGAAGGAACTGGAAGCTGGACTTAATGTATCGAGCTTAAAGGTGATACTATGTTGGGAAATAACATGCTTTTTTGCCGAAAAAAGATATCCTTTATTCAAAAACTCAGTGACTTATCAAACCACCCTTATATCAAGAATTAATCCTCCCCTCGGTCTTTATAGTGTTCGCTTCAGGTCCGTTCTATCGACCACATTTTTGGCAACCTATGGAGTCCCAAAAGGCAGCCATTTAGGACCCGTTCTCTTCATCCTAACTATAAATGATCTTCATAGTGTCATCAAACACTCCGAAGTCTCTCTCTCTCTCTCTCTCTCTCAATCTCTCTCTCTCTATGCTGACGATAACAAATTTTTCAAACCTATTTCTTGGAGTCCCACAAGGCAGTCATTTAGGCCCCGTTATTTTCATCCTAACTATAAATGATCTTGATAGTGTCATCAAACACTCCGAGCTCTCTCTCTATGCCGACGATACCAAATTTTTCAAACCTGTTTCTTCTCCACTCCTGTCTTCTTTAAAATGACCTAAATAATCGACCTGGTGTTTCAAAAATTACTAAGAGCTCAATATCACATAATGTCAATCTGCTACCTTATCACGGTAGTGCAACAAGCCCCCTCCACGACATACCTTTTCCACGGTCAACCAATATCCCGCGCGTGCAATCTTTTCCTGACCTCGGAGCTTAACACTTTTGTACGCCCCTTCCTTGAGTACGCTAATCAAGCGTCATGTGTCGAGAACCGAGAGCATCCAACGTCGTTTTTTCCGATTTGCTCTTCAAGGTCTACCATGGAACAATCATCTACCATCTTTGCTCCCTACCATGACTGCCTCAACCTTATAAACTTGAAACCCCTTTAGGAACGCAGGGACATTGCTGACATCTCTTCATACATCCTACCTCCCTACACTGCTTACTCGCTGTCTTTCTCTCTCTCTCTCTCTCTGTCTTTCCCATTTTCACTCTGTCTCTTTCTCTGACCCTCTGTGTATCACATTGTCACAGATTATTGCTGTATTTTGCATTCTAAGCTCCACAAAATCAATTGCAACTCTTTAGCACAAAAAAAAAACTTCTATCGTGTGTTTTTTTTAAGTTCAATAGAAGTTGAAATTATAAAAAATAACACAAAAGGTATAGCGTTAATCAAATTGTTTTATTTGTTGGAAAGATCAATATATGGCATTATTATTTAAAAATAATTTTTGGCATACGGCCATCGCAGCTGTTCTTGATGAAGCGTATTCTGGACGTCCATTTTTCGTCCATTTTTCGTCCATTTTTTTATGCACTGCTGGCTGTATGTCACAAATAACACAAACAATGGTTGGCCTTTAAGACGCCAATTGTTGCTGGCTTATCAGAATAAGTATCCAGAGGAAAAAAAACACCAAAGCAACTCTAAAAGGGATTTCTTCTTCTCTGGCTGTAACTGGTGTAGTAGAGGCCTAACATTACTTACGTTCTTCTAGATATCAATGTCATCCGATGCCTAATTTATTTATGGTTGTGTCAGAATTTCCAAAATACGGTTCGCAGTTTGTCTGATTGATATGCCACAGGGCAGGCAATTGGGTTCTGTTCTCTTTAGCTTGCAACCATTTTGTAATTCCACTGATTTTCTCATCCACAAAATGGCATTCCAGCTGGTGGCCTTTTCGACAAGACCAATCCACCCTTTCAAGCCAGCTCCTGCGACTGTAGGTACTTCTCACTTCCAAGTGACAAGTACTCCTCTCTGGGACAGAGATCTACTCAATTGGATTTACAAATCTGCTGCTAGACCGATGGAGATGGTAGTTCCGCTGTTGAAGCTACTCTTTACTTCTGAAAAACACCCAGCTTAGTAACAGGAGCCTTTATCTGTATCTGCCATGTATATCTATGCCATTTCTTCTTTATATCGCTGATCAATTGTCAGCTTGGGGAAAACGCCCAATAGTTGCTTGATGGTCATCTCATGCAAAATCAATCGCTTTGTTGGTGGTGGTGGTGGTGGTGTAGGAGTGGTGTTCCTACCAACCATATCCATATCCATAGCCAACAATTCATTGAATTGAAGGAAAACTCGGATCGTCGATTCATTGGCACTCTAGTGGTGTCGGAAAAGTTTTTAATTTTTGAAAATTTCCATCTCCATCCCTCACTCGAGAGCGTTTGTCATCATTTCACAGCAAAACCGATAAACCGACGAAATAGCTCATGAAATTTTGTTGTTGTTTCGGTTTTCTTCAATAAATTAACGGATTTCACACCCGCCGTTAGCACCCACCTAAGCACCTCCTCCCATTTTAATTGTTCGCTCACAGACGAATTAGTTATTGTACGTCTGGATGTCAGCCAGCCTCATCCTCCTCCTCCACAACACTGATCGCGATGGGACATCGTTAAGTTTCCATTTGCCATTTTCCAAATCAAAAAGATGAATATTAGGCGTGTGACGCCCACTTACAAACTTGACAAAGTGACAAACAAAATTCCATTTTTTTTTATTTTTCATTTTCTTTGGTTCTCTTTGATGGACAGAAGCAGCACAACACAATGGGATGTGAGTCTTTCTGTCCGCGGTCGGGGAATTTGTATCTATTGAGAATTTATGGTGGAGGTGATAAAAAAAAATTGTTGTTCACGTTCCCCCCAGGCAATTCAAAGCTTCGAATAATGAAATATGGACTGTGAGGAAAAAGTGGTGCGGAGCATGATGATGATCAACAGCAAGAAAGATTTCTTAATTTCCAAGATGGGAAGTCAATAACTCGTTCGTTTTTATTTCAAAAATGTTACCCGTCGATGAGTATCTGAAGAATTTCTTTTTTGGATTAAATCGAAATGAACCATGGCAGATACCCATAGGAAAATAACAACGCTCGCACTTTTTGGTGTCATCATTTGATTGTTCAATCTGTTGGCAATTTTTGAGTAAAATTTGGATAAAATTGCACACTGCTGTCTCCCAATTGCAATCAACTTCACTTGCTCTTGGTCAGCTGGTACCGAAGTCATTGAACTCAAGGACCATCATTCTAGCATCTGCATGGGCTACGTAGGCAACGTAGGTCGACATGAAACGCCGCCGACTAAGGCAAGTTCCCTTCTTATTTAGCATAGATGTGATGCACTGTTTTTCGGAGCTGCCCTACCCCCAACACAGTGAGAGCCTCCTGAATGGCGTTAATATGGACATTGTCTATGGCCATGGAAGGTGGCAAGAGTGTATTGTTTGTATTATTAAGGGAGTGCTCGATCGTGCGCACCACCTCGTGGAGAGCCGTCTCCGTATACCTGCCGCTCAATCGTGCGCACCACCACGTGGAGAGCCGTCTCCGTAGACCTGCCTTGTCAGGCAGTCATGTTAGAGTTTGGATACCTACCTGGTATCTTCAAAACTTAGTCTAATGTGGTAGAACGATGATAGGCTAAGAGGTCTAAAATCTTTGGCAGGCTCATGCCTGTTTTTGGGACGAACACTACTCGTACTGTTTTCCAATTGCAGGAACATAACTAAGTTGTAGACAGCTACTGTAGTAGCCAAGAAGTAGACGCTAAATGCACCAATAATCTGCTATAGACAGTGCAGAACTTAGTAGGGAACCGTGTGGCATGTGAGAAGTAGAATGGACGTGATGGGTTGTATACCGTCAAGTCGGGGTGATTTGTACGCAGAAAAACTACATACAGCCCAGGATATTTTTCATGGGTCATGATATTAGATGCGCAGCATGACGAGCTGACTGTAGTCGGTGGTCTTATGCGTGCGACCATTGTGCTCCATATAAATCAGAGCACTAATCGTTGGCTGTGGGCGCCGTGGCTCAGTGAAAATGCGCACGGCTACTGAGCAGGAGGTTCCTGGTTCGAATGCCATTAATACCAAAATTATTTTTTACGGTGTCCCACCTCTCGCGAATGGGTGACAAACGTTCCGCGAGAGTAATAACTTGTCACACGAAAAGCTTCTCAATTCGCCGTTCGGATTCGGCCTTAAATTGTAGGTCCCTTCCATTGGTGTCCAAAAGTAGTCCAAAGATTAATCGATTGGGCTACTGTGCTCTGTGCCATTACTTGTACGGTGTGTGATGAATTGTTTGAGTTTATCAGATTACTTCGTTACAATGGATTCAACAAGATGGCGCCACACAGCTGGTAAAACCACTTCTTGCTGTTCTTCTTTTCCTTCTTTTTCTTTCTCCTCTTTATCTTTATCATTTAAGATAAAGATCTTCTGCTTTTTATTTTAATTTGGTTTTTATTTTATTCGTCTGTGCATTGGTCTCACATGCCACACGGTTCCCAACTAAGTTCTGCACTCTTTATAGCAGTTTATTGGTGCATTTAGCGTCATTTTCATTCCCCACCCCTTCTAGAGAAGAGGTTAACGTCAATAAGCCGCTGGCATAATTTTTGTAATTAGCCACTGCTTTGCCTCACCGCTGGATACCTTCCCTTCTGCACACCAAACACCTACCTTCAACATAATCTCATCACGACAAGAACAATCATTTCTTTTCTTTTCTTTTTGATTTGACGGCTGTGTGTGTGTGTGTGTGTGTGTTTTGTGTACGCAACGCACCACAACCCCTCCTCTTCCCCACCAATACCTTCCTGTGGAATTTCCAAAGCCCTAAATTGCTCTAATAACGAAAATTAATCAAAACTTTTCCAATAAAATTGTGACACATCCCAGGGGAAATGCTGATGATCGGCTTTGTGTGATGGTGTCGGTCGGTAGGATGTGTGTGGTGTGCGTCAGACCGGTCGTCGCGTCGCACGCACAATACCACGAAGGTTCTACTTACTTTGAAGCGATTTTTTTTCTCCAGGCAGTCACGCCAGCCAGTCTGATGTCGAGGACGAAGACGGGGACATCCCGATGATATGGCTGATGACAGGCAATTTTCGTCCAACCACCCACCGAGCATTGTGCATAGAATTTCTGATGTTTCCGGATTTTGTTTTATTTGTTTCACTGTTGGAGTGTGTGTGTGATTGTGTGACAATCCACATGATTAACTATTTATGTACTCCTTCCTGCATCCGTACCTGTACGGCGTACTTATCCCCGTCCATACGTATATCTCCTCGCCAACAACGACACTGTCATCGAATTCATAACACGACGTCTGGCGCTGGTTTTTTTTTTTTTTTTTTTGTCATCACGTTGAGCGTTGAACTTTGACAAGACATGAGCCGTTGTCGCAGAGGTGCGGAGATTCGGAGCGGAGCCTTTGAAGTTTCGGGCCATCCTATTAACTAAAAGTAATATTGGGACGACTGTGTATGATGTTTGTGTGCATGTCTCTCTCTCTCTCTGTATCTCTGATGATGATGCGTTCTGCAATCAAAGCTTTGCTTCGATTCACTAGGGGCGAGCTCACGGCGTCTATCTTCCTACGTCAAAGGGAAAGATGCTCAGCTGTTGTTGTAGTTGAGTTTGCCCAACATCCACATCGCACTGCCAAAAAATCTGCTCAAACGCGAGTATCTAACATAAAAATACGAATTGTATCTGATGCTCCAATCAACATTGCAACATTGCGGTGTGTGCCGTCTGCCAATATCTTGGAACACTTACATGCTCTCATACCTCGCCCAACACACAACCAGCCAACCGACGAAGGACGATTTCCTTACTCTGCCCGTCTCGTCACGAATCTTTACACACAAAGAGTTGTTGGGACCGCGCGCCGTTCCGACATTCCGTCCGTCATTCATTCATTCACTCATTCATTATCTGAATTAAAACGCTCATATGGCACACAAAGTCAGGACAAGGAGGTTCACAGTTCGCCAGTCAGAAGAAGCCACAACCACAGCACACAACACACATTCCTTTCTTTCTTCCACATCTTCTTGTTCTTCTTCTTTCTCCTTGGGCCGATGCTACTGCTGGCATCTTGTTCTTCATCTTTGTTTGGATAGATCTTCATTTTCATCTTTCATCTGGAAGTTTGTCTTCATTTGAATTTTCGGGATTTTATTTGCAGAGGAAGCGACGACTTGAGGAAAGTTTCCTTCGACGACGACGACGTGTTTGCCTTTCAACGACGGTATGTGTGCCGTTGGTGTTGTTCTGGGGTGGGTGGGTTGTACGGGAATATTGCACAGATTGCATGTTTGGGTGTCAGTTAGGGTTCTTACACCGATAGTTTCATAGTTTTGCCAACAGAACCACAAAGAATTCACCTGAGGCAGATTAGCTGTGCTGCTACCACGCCAACGCTTCATTCAGGGCAACTACTAACTTTGTCGTGAGAAAGTCATCAACCGCAGCGTAGCAGTGTGGCATTCATCTCTAAGAACAACAACCATTAGCACGCATCTTAATCAACTGCGTCCATGTAATTTAGGACGCAACTTTTAGCAGGAAGGAAGGGAGGTATATTCTTCCTTTTGAAAAAGTCCCACAATCCCTTCATTCAAAGGAACAGAATGCAGATACAAACGAAAGCATAGATACATAAGTTATCTCGACAACTTCTGCAACTATCTATTTACTTATCGATGCATGTCTGAGGGGGTACTTCAACCCAACGATAATTTCTTTGAAATTCAAAAACGAAATCGATCGGTGGCTGGTCAATGAATCAAAACAGCGATGCCGGCCCGCTTTTAAGCCATCAATAAGCAAACGAAGATTAGGAACAACAGACAACAGTGCAATGAGCAGAACAAAAATTAATAAAATTACTCACATGGACATTTGGTGATGGCCGGATTCCTAATCGCAAACAAGCAATCCGCCGACTAGTGCGTTGTACGCTGTGAGATACAATTCGCCGCTGTCTATAGATGGGACGTGAAGTGATGAGGAAATCAAAGGGAGCTGCTGCTCCCTCTCGTGCTCCCGAAAAAGAATAATTTGTGAAATGTGAAATTTCAGGCAACCACACACACACACACACACACACATCCCAACTAAATTAAGTAGATCTGTTTGTTTGTTTGTTTGTTTGGTAGCGCATGGTGTGGGTGGGCGGTGCAGTAGATACTCGTATCTGCAAATGCAGTTGATTGAGTATTTCCTCGGTCGCCGGCATAACACTGTCGATCCTCTGCTGCATGCCTTCTCCGGCCGACAATCAATAATCGACAAAAATTATAACAATAATGAGCGTAAGACGACTGATTAACGACCGTCGATTGGGGCGGCAGACAGAAAACAAGCGAACGGCACAGACAGTTTCATGTGAAACAAAACTCTCACTGTGGTGCTCGTAAAAAATTCGTTTTATTGTTTGGTTTGATGTTTTTTAGTTGGGTCAATATTATATGTTTGGCTGTTTGATGTTCAATGCATGATGTATGATGTATGATGTATGATGAATGATGTATGATGTATGATGTATGATGTATGATGTATGATGAATGATGTATGATGTATGATGCATGATGTATGATGTTCGATGTTCGACGTATGATGTTTGATGTTCGATGTACGATGTGCGAGTTCGATGCGCGATATTCAATGTATGATGTTCGATGTATGATGTTTAATGTTCGATGTGCGAGTTCGATGTATGATGAATGATGTATGATGTATGATGTTCGATGTGCTAGTTCGATGTATGATGTATGATGTTTGATGTATGATGTTCGATGCATGATGTTCGAGGCGCGATGTTTGATGTATGATGTTCGATGTATGATGTAAGATGTTCGATGATCGATGTATGATGTTCGATGTTCGATGTGCAAGTTCGATGCGTGATATTTGATGTATGATGTTCGATGTTCGATGTTCGATGTGCGATGTTCGATGTATGATGTATGATGTTCGATGTTCGATGTTCGATGTGCGAGTTCGATGCTCGATGTTCGATGTATGATGGATGATGTTCGATGTGCGAGTTCGATGTTCGATGTATGATGTATGATGTTCGATGTTCGATGTATGATGTTCGATGTATGATGTTCGATGTATGATGTTCGATGTTCGATGTGCGAGTTCGAAGCGCGATGTTCGATGCGCGATGTTCGATGTATAATATGATGTATGATGTCGTATTTGGGAACGGGTTAGACACCGGGGTATTCATGTGTGTGGGTAGCAAAGCTCCCCAGAACAGCTTGTCTTCTATATAAATAAAAAAATTAAATGCTGTTCGTTGGTAAGCGCATCACTTGAGAACGGCTGCACCGATTTTGCTCATTTTTATAAGAAAATGTTCGTAAAAGTCCGAGTAAGGTTTTTGTAGAAAAAAAAATTGGAAAAGTTGCCCGAAAAGTTGGAAAATCCGGGAAAAACTGAGAGTGCTTTTTTCCATGGGCGTGACCATAACTCACGATTGGAATGATGGATTTGTGTAATTCTTTTTTTAAGTTTGCTTATAAGATATTCCATTTTACACAAACAAAGTATTGTGAAGTCATTTCTGTTGTATTTCTTGATTATAGGCTATGGAAAATGTATATTGTTTCTATCAGCTTTCACGATAGTAACAGGAAGGTGGGCGGGGGTTCATGTGTGCGGGTAGTGAAGCGTTCAGGAACATCTTAGTTTCTTTTATAATAATACATGAAGCAAGCAGCAGTAGCCTCATCCAAGTGGCCAGCATATTTACGAGCATATGAATGCTTTCGCCCATCCGTCATGTACATAGCTATCACTGCAGGTACGGATTTTGGTATTGGCGGGAATTAAAAGGCTGGCGTCCCCCGATTGAGCAAGCACCACATACCTTCTCTTCCAACACCCAACCATCCTCCCCAAAAAATCCCTTTATTGGAGGCTACGCATTTAATTTGAAAAATTTTATGCGTTTTTCTGACAAAACAAAAACAAAAAACATAAATCATTTGCCCGGCCGCAGTGTGGCGACGATCAATCCAATCGACGAAGCATAAACATGAAAAGATTAATAATAAAAAAACACACCAACAACAACAGGTCACACGCTTTATTGTAGTTGACGTGTTGTTGTAAGTCTCGACACGCCACAAGCACAAATTATAACTGAGCTATTCGGAAGCTTAATGTCGCACATCATCAGATCAGTCTTTGTTGGAAAAGTCTTTTAGAACACCGACGACGACGACGACGATCAGCAGCAACAACAACAACAACAAAAACCACAACAACAAACAGAAATAAATGTTTATGTCTGTCTGGATTCGGATTCGGATGGATGGAATGTGTGTCGAGCGTGTAGCTATTGTTGTTCGCTCGGTATGCGGAAGAGAAGAATCAAAAAAATTCCAACCGAAAGGTAATAAAAAAGGACACCCTACCCCTCCCTCCCACCCAGTCTACGCGGACAACTTGGAAGTGCATTCCTGCATGCCCGACTGATAGATGTGGATACACGCAATTGCCGGAGGCAACTGTGCATCCGCCAACTTAGATGCATTGTGGCGTTTTATTTGTATCATCTCCAGGATGGTTCGACCGAAAAAATTCAAAGTAACGATTTGGGGAATGTCCCACGACACAAATCAGAACGGTGTCGCATCACGAGGCACTAAATTTGCTCTCTTCGGAGCCGACCAACAACCAGAGTTGAAAAATCACAAACTGATAGGGTGGGTGGCACGAATGTAAATGGGTCTTGGATACCGTGAACGTTCAAGTGACGAATTACTTCCATCTTTGGCCCAAACTATCAGTTGTCAAATATTATTAGGCTGCCAATGTTAATCAGCAGTCTGAATGGCTTTGGTTTAGGGTTTTCGGTTTTTGTTTTTGTTTAGAGTCTTCTGTCTAAAAGTTTTTCATTCTAAATTTTTCGGACAGATTCGGATTTGGATTTCATTTTTCTGACCGAAAATTATTGGTCCTGAATTTTCTGATAAATTTTTGGGTTTTCTGACAGAACATTTTTGGTTTTCTGAGCGACATGTTTTGGTTCTGAATTTACTGAGAAACTTTTGGCTTTTCTGACTAAAAATTTTTGGGTCTTTTGACAGAGTTTTGGTTTGATTTTCAGTTTTCTGATTGAAATTTTTCTGACAAAGTTTTGTTTTTGTTTTGATTTTTTTGACAAAAAAAACTAAAAACAATTAACTGTAAGCTGACAGGTATTTTGAAAATGCAATCAGTGACAAGAGTAGCATTTTGCATTGGAGAAGCCGCATATATCTAGATACCGCTTGCATCCTATCGATTTTAATTACGATGCTCAATAATTAATAGATATCTACTAACTGACAAAAAAAAAGAAAAGAAAAAGATCCTTGAGCCACAAAAGGAAGGAGCTACTATTGGAAAGTAGGTGTGGGTGGAGAGGTGCGGCCGGCGGCGGCGGTAACGGTGGCAGCGCCGCCCTTAAGTGCAACTTGACAAACGGATATAATTAAAACGAAAAATTACAAAAGATACAAATCAACTTGTGATGCCATCCATCGCCGTGATGGTGATGATGTGGATGATGATGTTGTGGTTGTGTTGTTGTTGTTCCTCTCCTTTTGAATCAAATAATCAACTCCTCTGGTTCACTACAATGAGCAGACAATGCTTTATAGTTCAACACGCTTTATGCAATGACGAGGACGATGTTGATGACGTGTTGACGCAGAACGCCACTCACTGACTGATCCTTTATCCTGTAGCCTATGAGTGTAAAGATAACGAGGTGTGCTGTTGTGACTGAATGTTGTTCGTCATCATCATCATCATCATCATCATCATCATCAGTGAATGAGCCAACACCAACCAACCAACCTACCAACCAGTCAACACAACAACGCACAAGAAGCTTTTGATTTTCCTTTTTATTTGGATTTTGATTATTAAGCGGGAGCACCAGTAGCAGTAGCTCTTGTGATCCATCCATCCATCTATCCATCCAAGTGATGAAAATGTGAGGTGCGATCCAGCTGTCGATGATGCTTCAGATATAGATGCAGATATGCACTCGTAGTAGCAAAGTAACAGTCTCAGATAGAGATAGATAAATAGATACAGATACAAATACAAATTCAAATACAGATACGGATACGGATACAGATACAGATACAGGTAGAGATACAGATACAGATAGAGATACAGATACAGATATCCAGATATATAGATAAACAGATAAACAGACAAACAGATAAACAGATAAACAGATAAACAGATAAATAGATAAACAGATAAACAGATAAACAGATAAATAGATAAATAGATAAACAGATAAACAGATAAACAGATAAACAGATAAATAGATAAACAGATAAACAGATAAATAGATAAACAGATAAATAGATAAATAGATAAATAGATAAATAGATAAACAGATAAATAGATAAATAGATAAATAGATAAATAGATAAATAGATAAATAGATAAATAGATAAATAGATAAATAGATAAACAGATAAACAGATAAACAGATAAACAGATAAACAGATAAACAGATAAACAGATAAACAGATAAACAGATAAACAGATAAACAGATAAACAGATAAACAGATAAACAGATAAACAGATAAACAGATAAACAGATAAACAGATAAACAGATAAACAGATAAACAGATAAACAGATAAACAGATAAACAGATAAACAGATAAACAGATAAACAGATAAACAGATAAACAGATAAACAGATAAACAGATAAACAGATAAACAGATAAACAGATAAACAGATAAACAGATAAACAGATCAACAGATCAACAGATCAACAGATCAACAGATAAACAGATAAACAGATAAACAGATAAACAGATCAACAGATCAACAGATAAACAGATAAACAGATAAACAGATAAACAGATAAACAGATAAACAGATAAACAGATAAACAGATAAACAGATAAACAGATAAACAGATAAACAGATAAACAGATCAACAGATCAACAGATCAACAGATCAACAGATCAACAGATCAACAGATCAACAGATCAACAGATCAACAGATCAACAGATCAACAGATAAACAGATAAACAGATAAACAGATAAACAGATAAACAGATAAACAGATAAACAGATAAACAGATAAACAGATAAACAGATAAACAGATAAACAGATAAACAGATAAACAGATAAACAGATAAACAGATAAACAGATAAACAGATAAACAGATAAACAGATAAACAGATAAACAGATAAACAGATAAACAGATAAACAGATAAACAGATAAACAGATAAACAGATAAACAGATAAACAGATAAACAGATAAACAGATAAACAGATAAACAGATAAACAGATAAACAGATAAACAGATAAACAGATAAACAGATAAACAGATAAACAGATAAACAGATAAACAGATAAACAGATAAACAGATAAACAGATAAACAGATAAACAGATAAACAGATAAACAGATAAACAGATAAACAGATAAACAGATAAACAGATAAACAGATAAACAGATAAACAGATAAACAGATAAACAGATAAACAGATAAACAGATAAACAGATAAACAGATAAACAGATAAACAGATAAACAAATAAACAGAGTAACAAAGTTACAGTGTAAGAGAGAAACAGAGTAACAGAGCAACAGAGTAACAAAGTAACAGAGTAAGAGAGTAACAGAGTAACAGAGCAACAGAGTAACAGAGTAACAGAGTAATAGAGTAACAGAGAATCAGAGAAATAAAAACAGACTTTAGATCACTTCCCACCTTATAGCTCTTGCACACATTCAGCTACAGGGCTCGTGTTGACCTTTTTGAATAGATAATTAAAATCTATGCATGAAATTTTTTTAATTTTTTTACAAGTTTTAAAGACATAATCGATTTAAAGTACTTCAAAGTAGATTTCTTTATTTTTATTTAAAAATTAAAAATCTTGATAATTAGTCTACGGTAAAGTTTTTCTAGATGATACAGAATTGAAGCGTGTCCAATTTCCTAGAAATTCTCAGAAGAATGTATGTTCTTTTGTGTAACAGGAGCTGGGTCAGAAGCGAACGTTTGTGAAGAGCAATTTATGCAAAGCATAAAAAAAAAACTTTACGGCTACAGTACGGTATAGCGCCCAGCGAACTTTTCGCTCTCCACCACCCTTCTATAAAAAGCCCAATATCAATGGGGGTCGGGAAGAATCTATACGTCTCACTTACCTATGAGGAGTGTTTATTTGGTAAAAAAAAAAACAAAAAATGCCTGTGCTGCTACGTTTAACCACAAATCTCAATGGGGCAATAAATTCCGTTGGAATAAAAAAAGGCAGGAAGACGTCTGGTAGGAATGTAAGTCATAAACTGTTGAGCGCTGATGTGTTGGGCAGGGCGAACTCCCCAATTCTTACAACAAAGAATTCGAATTCGGGCAATTCCATAGTCTCTCCAGTTACGCAAGCGAGCAACTGGTCCACTTGATATTCGATCAAAACTTCGCTTTGCATCCGAGAAGGCGCGACCGCCACCGACTCATTTACGGGCGACAGCGGGTGGTAGAGCAGCCCCTTGTGAGGACATATGTTAATCCTTAACACAATACCAATAGAGCAGCGCCGCTGGGGTGCGTTACAGTGGTGTGCGTTCTTTCGTTCGCTCGTGGTGTGAGTGCGTTGGAGATGGTGACAATGTCCCGTGTATTAACAATTCATTTGGGATATAATTACACGGGACATATCATCAGCCGATGTCGATCTCAATTTTATTCTCTTGTTGATGGTTGCATGCCCGCCCGACCCATCCCAGCGGTACATTACGCCGCCGCCGCCACCGCCGCCGACGACGACAATGATAAAAGATAAAGAGGAATAATCATAAAATAGGAATGCGATGATGTGTAATAAAAGTGTCCATGTGTGTGTCTGTGTGCTTGGAGAGTACTCTTCAATGTCGCTGCTCGCAATAATCCTTACAAGCGTATCCTCTTCCTGCTGGATATAATCCTTATGGCAGAAATAATTCTGCTGTCTGCTGAGGATTTGTCGTCTTTGGATTTCGTTACAAAAGTACTCGACAATATGGTGTGGTGTGTGTGTGTGTGTGTGTGTGCCGACAGTAATAATAAAAATAACAAAAAAACCACCAACAACATCACTCACACACACGCACACACACTGAAGGCGTCGTTAAGTAAGGGGGAGACAAGTATCGCACATTGTGCACTCGTACGCGCTACATACGAGATGCGACACGATGCACATAGATACAAATACCAACAGCTCCCATTACAATGAAACAAAAGACATCGGGCTATAAAAGTCTGCGAACCTTTGAGGCCGTTTCTTTTTCTGTTGATACAATTGCGGCATAGAAATGATGGATACGAGCTCGAGTGAGAGTGCGTGTGTGGCGAGGATGGATTGTCTTTGCCGAGATTCAAATGAATATTTTATTAAAAAGGAGCACACAAATACACAGGCAGTGTTTGGCTACGCACTTAAGTCGTCATAGCTGAGGTAAACGCTCAAGTGATGAAGAAGAACCTCTTGCAGCAGGAGGAAATGAATTGGAAACCACCGTCCTGTAGTAGTTTCTTGAGCGAGCAGCAGTCCCCTCTTGCACTCTTCACTGTACTTCTAGCAGCAGAAGGACCAAAAAGTCAATAATTTGGAGGAACTGAAAGGCCAGAAACGAAGCTCGGTTGTAGAGCCGAAAATGATGACGAAAATGACTTGGAAACCATCGTCCTCGAGTAGTTTCTTGAGCGAGGAGCAGTCCCCTCTTGCACTCTTCACTGTACTTCTAGCAGCAGAAGGACCAAAAAGTCAATAATTTGGAGGAACTGAAAGGCCAGAAACGAAGCTCGGTTGTAGAGCCGAAAATGATGACGAAAATGACTTGGAAACCACCGTCCTCGAGTAGTTTCTTGAGCGAGCAGCAGTCCCCTCTTGCGCTCTTCACTGTACTTCTAGCAGCAGAAGGACCACAAAGTCAATAACTTAGAGGAACTGAAAGGCCAGGAACGAAGCTCTGTTGTAGAGCCGAAAATGATGACGAAAATGACTTGAAAACCATTGTCCTCGAGTAGTTTCTTGAGCGAGCAGCAGTCCCCTCTTGTACTCTTCACTGTACTTCTAGCAGCAGAAGGACCAAAAAGTCAACAATTTGGAGGAACTGAAAGGCCAGGAACGAAGCTCGGTTGTAGAGCCGAAAATGATGACGAAAATGACTTGGAAACCATCGTAGGATATCTGAAAAGTATATATTATATATATATATAGGATAGGATATATAGGAATAGAGTTCCGCCTGGAAAACAGTGGAACTTTCAACAGGCGGTATCAGGTTTTTGGTGTTGGGTCCAAAGACACCAGCGCCAACCCCAGTTTCCATCTTTCATCCATCTGTGAAACAGACCAGACCTCTAGCATCCAGTGCAGGCGGGCAATGTGGTCCCGCCTAATATTTCTACCTCAAATAACCTACCGAAACCTGGCCATAATATCGGGGATTGTATCAAGAACCCGCAGGTGTCCCACATAGTCACCTGATTCTTACCCGTATTCTAGTTGCAGCTTAATAGCGCATCTAGCAGCCATCTTTATGAAGAAGATTTGCAAGGCTTCTAATTAAGTCGTTGGGCAATTTCCCATGGCACCCGTTATACCTAGACAGGCAGCTCTTTGTAGCTTCTAAAGCTTAGTTGCCGTTGTCCGTCGAAGTACTTTTGGTCACATACGTGATATTAGGTCTCACCATCATTGTGCGTACATCCAATGTACCATTTTATGATTTAGACCCCAAGTTCTGCCGTAGAGAACCACAAGGCCCTAGTGACGCGTTCGATGGGCGGACTTGATATGAGAATTCCAGTTTGGCCGTTTATCAAGGATGACACCGCGAGATATTTAACCTCACTGGAATAATCTAACGTGGTGCCTTTGATGGTGATAGGTCCCAAATCCCGATCAGGATTCTTTTCGTGAACAGTTTTTCAAGTATTGGTGGACATTTGTTCTCTGCTGCACATTCTAAGACGTGTGGTAAAGCACCCTGCATGACACTTATCCGGACGGATAAACTATTTACCCTGCTGGTAATATAGACCCTATGGTCAGATGCGTTCGGTTACGTGTATGGTGGCTCAGTAGATGAACCTGGGAAATGTATCTGGAGTAGGGTTCT
Organism: Nephrocerus scutellatus; assembly: GCA_947095585.1. Taxonomy (NCBI): domain Eukaryota; kingdom Metazoa; phylum Arthropoda; class Insecta; order Diptera; family Pipunculidae; genus Nephrocerus; species Nephrocerus scutellatus. Next base: position 1,435,157 of record OX352766.1, read on the forward strand.
GATTGTATTCTCACGACGTCCGACGTGTAGGTGACATCGGCCTTTTTTTATAAACCTACACAGTTTGTCTGATCTTTGACTAATGCCTTGAGGATTCGTACAGCTACTGGCATTTCGGAAATGTTTTCGCAGCATTTCCTCCGTGTGGCACATTTGGAACTTCTTAGCTCAGAGTTGTACTCCGTAAAGGCGCTTAGCAGCGTTGAAGAGTTTTCTAGCTTTCTTCCTAAGCTTAGCCAGATGGTCGTTCCACCAGGGAACCTTACGTTTACGCAAACTGGTTTTAAGGACACACAACTATCATGCTTATCATGACAGTAGGTAACAAACACATCAATTAATTGGTACGCTGCCTTAAATAGATCCGCTAAGGACTCATATGTGTGACATGCCTATCCAATTTGGAGAGGACAAGACCAGTCCGTGGACTTTGGATCATATCTAGAAGAAGCATGTGCCACTTTGCCAGGAATGTCAAATGTCTGATAGCGAGGCTTCATCAGACTCAGGCCAGTTTTCAACAAAGTTGGAGATAAATAGACTGGCGAGAATGTGGTCGGTCGAGTACCTCTTATCGGATCGCATTTATAAAGGTAGGCTTATAGCGCTTATTTAGGATTTCTGGCAATCACCCCTTTTATTGATGCCGCTGCTGTCCCAGGCCTCATGATGTGCATTGGCATCGAAACCTATGAGGTACTGGAGGTTTTTTTGCTCTGACAGTGCTCTATTAGCTCCTGGACCTTAGTTGGCGGAATGTTGTCGTCGTCGCCGGCGCGAAGTATGCCGAAGAAGACACGATATTATAAGTTCCCCTCTCGGTCGTCGGCACTTCCACTTGCAGGGCCACCTGCCACCTGGAATTTGAGGAAAATTAATTCTCGTGCTGATCAAACAAACCTAAAATGATATCCTGGTATTGCTGATGCCGTTGTCCGTATTATGACCAACAAAATACACATCGTCCGATGGGAAGATCGAAACTAGAACGCTGGCGATATCTTCTGAGATAATCCACACAAAAAAATCAATATTTTGATAGGACTGCAAACAGAATATGCTAACAGACACAGATACGAGCACCTAATTAGCTCGCGCATCGCCAATAATTGATGTGAAATGCAATTAACCGGTGCAGCGGATACGGCGGCGGCATATGACGAGCGGCAATCCAAACCCAAGAAAGTGCCGACAGAGCAAATATAAAATTGGGAACAAACACAGATACGAGATGGGATGTATCTTTAATGCGAGCGAAAGTCACGTGCTTAGAAGGAATGGCTATCGCCGCCGTCGGTCGTTTTGTCCACGGAACGGAACTGAAAATCAATTGCGCTGCAGCATTTGAATGGAAATCTAATGAAAAAATTAACAGGAAGAGATTCCCGAATCCCATTCAGGAATGCAACTCAAATATGCACCAGAGATTCCCGAATCCCATTCAGGTATGCAACTCAAATATGCGCCACATCAGCAATGCAATGCAACGAAGGAAAAGCCGCCGGTCGGTGGGTTTTTTTTGTTGTGCATCTTTCCCCCTAAACTCCAATGACGCGGATGAGCAGCACATCGCAGCCGGTCGTTGTGTGGTGGGATGAAAAATTCTAATCACCCAAAGGTGGTAGGCTGGGGTATCGCGTTCTGCCTCTAATGGCGCACTCAAGTCAATGATCGATCGATTTGGGTACCAGAAAGATTGCGACAAAGTGGAGGTTAAAGGAGGTTGTGCTGAGGACGATTACCTTCACACGAACACACCGTATCCGTGCAGTGCTAGATTAGTATCTATGAAGATTCGCAGCCTTTGGCGTAACCGTAAAAAAAAACAGGTGCGCCGGTAAACTTCTCTGATGGGTCATTTCCCCAAACAGAGGCTAGAGACGTTTGGAATGAACTGTGTATCGTAAAGCACCTGCCTTTAGATACATTTTGCAGGGATCGTCTGTCAAAAATGGAAATGACTGCAGATAGATGCGGTTGTCAACGATAATTGGGAGCTTCTCACCAGTGCCTAGGCATAGTGGTGACGATGCGAGATGTTAAAGAACACAGAGGCGTTGTAGTTGGAGGCTGATGTCGGAGAGTGTGGTCGCGCAATTTATATGGAGCGGTCAGCTATTTGACCGCCTGAACTTTTGCTGCTGCTGCTGCTGTTGTTGGTTGTTATTGTTGAGTCTTCCGATACTCATAGTACCACAACAGATGTAGAACCTCCGGCAAATCTGCTCTCTCTCTCTCTCTCTCTCTCTCTCTTTCTGCGGAAAAACGACAAAAGGCCGCCGCATAAGCAACAGTGCCAGTCGACAACAACAACAACACAATAGGAACAACAAGTCAAGTGTTGTTATGTGATGTGGAGGAGAACAATAAAAATTTTATAGGAAGGCAGGCACATCGTAAAGACGGCCGGCCTAGCCTGGCATCCACCGTACATCACTCCCCAAAGGCGATGACGCGCATCGCTGTGACGAATTGTTGCTTTTATGTTTTTTTTTTATTTATTTGCTTTACGTGGAAGAAGAAGAAGAAGAAATTAAAACCCCATAGGAATACAACATCTTCCTACTTATGACCAAGTTAACCCCCCCTTGCTGATGGCTGCCGGCGGCAATGCAACGTTGCAGGAACATTTCAAATGTTCTGTGCGTATCTGTGTGTGTTAGTTGTTAAATAAACAGCACCACATACACACACACACACTTAATTTCAGTTCAGTTTATGACTTGACATTTTCAAATTCTCTCTATTAACCTTGCATGTCAGTGTGTTTGTGCCTGAATCTTTAGATACATTTGTAATCCACTTTGTAGAGCCCGATTTTCTTCAAACTTTGCACACTTGTGTGTGAAATTGTGGACTTACATGAAAAATTTTATGGGTTGGTTTTCTTAGCTTTTGTGTGACGTCATCGTAGAAAATCAAAGGATCTTTGTTTCTACCTCAGTTGCTCCTCTTCGTTCGCGAGCTACCCTACTGTTGGTACAGTTTTGGACATTTACTGATGACGCGAATAGTTGGTGCTTAATGACTTTTATTTCATTTTGACGAATATTCTTTGTATGTATAGAGTGCGCCAATCGAAGTGTTACAAATTTTATGCCGCGGTATCTGCCAAACGGGTAATGACAGCGCGCTCATATTTTTGACAAATGTTAGTCTGTTATGTTGTTTACAAGGCTATGGAAGCATATCGATATAGGTCGGATTTGAAAGGAAAATTTAAAATGAAATTCAAACGTAGCACTGTTTTTGGCTGGAAAGTCACAACCGCCTAATGCCAAACAGCTCCAGCTTTTGAATGTGAATTAAATGTTTGTGTATCGGACCATCACACGTTACAGCGATACTGGTAGCATCGCAAACCATCTTGGAGGTTGATCCTCAGAGATGGTTCTATGAAATCTACGATAAAGTGCGCAAACACTGGCAAAAAATCTGCACACGTGCGATAAAAGTATCCAGCGGACATTGAAAAATGAACTTCAATTGAAGGCCTACAAGATACAAAAAGTGCAACATTTAACAACGGCTCAGAAGGCATTTCGATACTTGAAGGTGCACCTTTCAAGTGCTAAGATGTCTGCAGGAACGCAACCGGCTTCTGTGATGGTCAGGGCAGCAGCTATAACTCCGCTAGTCTTTATCGATCAGCGCTTTAAGGCGGAAAAGGGTAAAGTGGATGCGTTGCTACCTTGGGCATACAAAAATTCTATAACAACTGCGCTGGACATTCCATCAGGACTCAGCACCATCACATAAAGCTCGTGCGACACAACAATTGCAACAAAGTTACGTTCCAAATTTAATTTCTTTGCAACAATGGCCTCCAAACTCATCAGACTCACTCACCATACAGAATCCAATAAACTACTCCACTTGATTTATTTTGGCGGCCAAGGTATCGAGAAAAAGATATGAAAGTATGGACGCATTGATGACAGAGCTCTTCGTAGAGAATGAACCAAAATACCAACAGGTCACGTTCGTGCAACATGCAATCCCTTCGTTAAGAGACTCGACGCTATCAACCGCGCCCGCGATGACTATATGTGTTTTTCATAAAATCTGAATTGTTTTTAACATCCTGTAAAAAAAATTTAACAAAATAATTCATAAATGACGAAATTATAGCCGATTGTTTTTGTAACACTTCAATTGGCGCAACCAAGATAAGGTTAAAAGTCTGAATGGTCTATGGCCTATGGTCGTCTACCAGATTGACAGTAATAATAGAATTATATTTATAAATTAACGTTACGCATGATAAAATAGATTTAAATATTCAATTGAAACTTTCAAGTACAGTACTCCGATCGTTCTCACTTCGACAGTACTCTAATAAATGTGAGCTTTCAATGGTTTTTTTTTGAAATTTTATTTCTTTTGGCGCGTTAAGTAGAGGGTGAAATTGAGAGCGTTACGAAAGTGCGACATGATGATTTGATTTTTCCACTGTCCGCTACGCAGTGCTGATCAACCAAATATCCAGTACACAAACCAGTAAATGCTTTTCAACATCTTGGTTGTACTTTGGAGTCTTTTGAGAGGTTTTTTTAAGATTATTTTGGTGGTACTTTGGGTGTCTTTAGAGGGTCTTTTGAGGTACGTAGTAGTACGTACCTTTCTAAGGTTTTTGGGCGTCCTTTTGGGGTCTATTGGTGGTTTTCTTTGGTGTACTTGGGGATTTTTTTGGAGTGTTTTGGGGGTCTTTTGCGAATGATATAGGGGTTTTTGTGAGTATTTTGAGGGGTCTTTAGGGCGTCGTTTGGAGTGTTTCGGGGACTTTTAAAAGGTATTTTTGAGGGTTTTTTAACAGGCCTTTTGGTAGGTCTTTGGGATTCTTTCTTCGCTCCCTTTCTTTTGGGGGTATTTGGGGTTCTTGCGGAAATGTTATATCAATGTCAGTGATGTGTATCTGAAACCATGCGAATTTTGAAAAGAAATGTGAGTCGTGCGCCAAGCGGAACCGCTGTAGTGAAATTGGTGTATAAAGTTCATGGGAAAAGCTTGCTATTGGATAACAGAAGTGTTCCCCGAGCTTGGACAGTACGCAGGCCCCCGAGAATATTGTGGCTGTGGCCCCTAGTGTGGGACATCATTCTTTGAGTGGGATGAACCCTGCTTGCCTCGCTTTCGCCATTAAGCATACTCATGAACTATTCCCATTTAGCGGTCCTCACTACGAGAGTAAACAGTAAAACACTACGTAGGTCAAGCTCAGAACGAAACTGGGTCCTCAACCAAAAGTTGGCCGCCCAGACTCAGCTAACCTCCAAGGAGATCAACCATATCTGTGGGCGGAACCAACTCCCGTAGTACCAACGCGACCTTGGTGAGATCTGACATCAAGGGACTCAGTTCGTTCAGTATGAGTACCTGGACGTAGGTACGCTACAACCTTGACAGCACATCGTCCGGAACTTCGAACCCAATCATTTGTCACTAGGATACCATGCTATCCTAGGCCGCTCATGATAGAAACTATCCCAGGCACTTATGGTCCTGCAGCTGTACGGTAAGGCTGCTAAATACGAAGACAGTGCCTTCTAAGTACTTAGTGTGGGACAGAATCCATCGATCTTAACTCGACGCCAATCGCACCAGCCTGACGAGAATACAGCACAAAGATCGCGGATTATTAACCTACAAGGTCCACATGACTCAGAAGTGGAAAGCAAATAACCATCCGCTTCGATATCAGTTCTCTGCGTGGGCCATAGACCAGCTTGATAATGACGCCGATTTTGGTCGAAAAATCATCTTTTCAGACGAAGCGCATTTTCATATCGGCGGCTAAGTAAACAAGCAGAACTTCCAGATTTGGGGTTCGGAACTGCCACATGTAGTTGTAGAGAAGCCAATGCAACCACCAAGAGCGACAGTTTAGAAATGGTGGCCCATTTCTCTTCGAAAACGCTGCTGGTAACTCCGTTACCGACAATGGCGACCGTTACAGAGCCAGCTGACCAACTTTTTATGGCTGGGGCTGGCTGGTAAAATCTTTTGATCAAATTTTAACCAACTTCCGAAAGCCTGATTTTATTGAAACTTTGCACATACGTGTATCTCCGATGACAACACTTTCTTTTACAATTTGGCGCCACTTAGGCCTCGTGGTGGGGGGGGATGCTCCTATACAAATATTTTACAAAATTTAACCGATTTTCCTCAAATTTGATACGCATGTGTATCTAACTTTTTGTAAAAATTTGGAAGTGATCGGGCCTCGGGGTGAATCCCCGATGGACAACACTTTGTAAAAATTTTACAGACCGTGGGCCCCGGGGTCGTGGGGCCTCATACAAATTTCAAATAAAAGTTAACCCGATTTTCTTGAAATTTTATACACGTGTGTATCTCCGATCAATTTCGTCTTTCCGCGCTGTTGCTGTAGATATATATTGCGGTTGGAAGCAACTCTCTGTCTCTGTCCTGATGGCTGGATGTTTTGTTCTGCATCGTCAGCTGTGGCGTCGTCGAAAAATTCACTCCAACGGGAAAGCTCCTGTTGCCCAGTCACCAAGATGTCTCCATTACTATCTATTATGGCGGGCAATTCCTCTCCTCCCCTTAGTTTGTTAATTGCAGTGTACACTCCGCGCATTTCATTTCAGTGCGTGCAGCGCTTTCTGCATCTGCGGCTATGATGTCTCAATAGTTTCGTGTCATTTCCCGGATTTTCCGTTCCGTGAGGTTATATTCCTTTTCCACTTAAGAGCAGTCGTTTGATGTCTTTTCGAATCACAATTAACTTCCAGATTTCCTCACGTATCCATGGCTTTTGGGGATTTTGATTTTTTGGTGCAAAACCGAGCACTCTGACTCGATGTTAACTGCGTGGGTTCCGCGATGTGGGTACTTAGTTCTGTCCTCTATATTCGTCCAGTCTTGCAGTCTCATAACGTCATACTTTTGTATGCGTTTCTGTCGTTGATGGGATATCTGTTTAGATAGATAGCTAAGTTGTAGTTTTTTTGAAATTGGAAACTCCGCCAGATGCACGCTTCCACGCTCTACAGGTGACCTGCAGTTGTATGCTGTATCTACTGCCTGTATTTTATATTTGGTTCTGATAATCGCAGCACAACTTTGCTGGCATATACCTCGTATAGCTTCTTCAAGTTCCATAGAGACACGAATGGAATTGCTCAGAGATATGCAATGCATGTCATGCCACTTTTTGAAGCTTTTCAGGCAGAAAAGATGCCACACACATAACTGCGAGCCTTCAATGCAATTCACATAAGAACGAGTGGGTAACTATGACCAAATCAGATCAAAATAAAGGCAGGAAGCGAGCGAGCGGCTCCCTTTTCCACAATTTACAAAAATTCTCCGCTCTCGACAAAATCAACGCACGCCCACTTGAGCGTCCGTATGCCGTTAATTCAATTAAAGAAAAATCAAAAAAAAAATTGCAATTTCCGTCGTAATTATCAGCTGATGGGTAATCCGCCGGCCGGGCAGCAGCCACCACCACCACCGCCACTATCAATCTGTGCAAACTGCGCGCTCGAACGCGTGCAGCTTGAAAAGAAGAAAGGACGAGCGGACGGATGGTGGCAGCGGTGGCAAAAAAGAAATCACAAAACAATAATTCGCGACGCCGCCGACCGACCGACCGACCGACCGGCCGACATAATTAAATAAAAATTAATAAGGACGAGTTGTGAACAAACACACACACACACACACACACACACTTCACGTCCCTCTCTCCCGGTCACCCTGTATGCGCCCCGTCGCCGTCATTATAAACGCGCACCCACCCCACTCCAATACACCCATCACATCACGCAATGCGATGACAATTGACTTCAGCAATTGACATGGGCGGAACAGGGGGCATGTAAGTGCATAGTTGTTGTTGTTGTTGTTGTTGCAATTGCGCTGGCTCCTGTTGCTCCTGTTAATAACAATAACAATAATTGCTTAGCAGCATCGGGAATGCCATCAGCAGCCAGCCACGTCGTGGTTGTTGTTGTTCAACAATCCGAAACAATAACAACAAAGAGAAGTGAAGCTGCACACACACACACACACACACAGCCATAACCAAAACCATAAGCAAGGACTTCTGATCCTGATCCTGATATATGTCTCGGTCGGGTGGTTCATTAATGGCATGGTGCACTGCAAGAAGGAAGGAAGGAACTCTGAAAGGGGTGACTCGCTCTATCCTGCTGTCTGTCCGTTGCGAAAAAAACAACAAAATGACTACAACAACAAGAACAACAGCAGCAGTCGTCGCTCTAACCATTCGTCCTTTTGTGTAAATTCCATAAATTGAACAAATTAGGAGTCATAAGAAGAGCAGGGCAGACAGAGTTCGCTTGATTCCTCCTCCTTCTCTTCCCTCTGCACTTCATCATCTTCTTCTTCATCTTCTTCTGCTCCTTGATGGATGAATGAAGTGCGTCGTGGTGGACTTTGTGGTATGTGGGTGGTATGGGTGAACAACAGCAGCCTCGTTTATTTGTGGAAAGAATTCGACGTTTCTTTGTTGGCCATCATGAAGAGTTGACTCAGCTGGTGGTAATTGGGTGGGTGTTGGTGTTGACAATCGTCGAACCAGCCAGCAATGCAATGGTTGTTACAAGTCGGCGGACGATTTCCGTTCCTGTGTCATCAGATTCAGGTCAATTCTTAGACTCAAAATGCGATTCAGGTGCATATTTGTTTGCGAAACAAAAACAACGGCTACTGCTACTACTACCACGTTGTCGCAATGTCATTGTGCATACAAACACACACATACACACACAACACACTCCCGGAAAATCCACTTTAAATGCGGATAATGGAAATTGAAATCCAATTGGAATTCCAATTAGAATCTCAACAGCAACGACAACGTGTGACGACGTGTGACGAAGGAAAAGAACAAACCTTTGGAGGGTGAACGAATGCGCCGGCGACATGAACAATATGCCCAGACGGGCGCGCACGCACACACACACACACACACACACACACACACACACGTACAGAAAGAAGTTGATGATGCAGGAAGGAGGGAGCGAAGTTTTTCGCGCCAACAAAAAAAAAATTAAAAAAAAACAACAAAAAAATATCTGTTGCCGGAAATTGCCGCAAAAATTAGTACGGATTTGTTGTTACTGTTGTTCCTGTTCCTGGTTCGTTTCAGTTGCTTTTGATGCTCTCCAAATGTCAATTTCAGATTGCGTCTTCTTCATAGGTGCGTGCGTGTGTGCGTTTGCTATGGAATGTATGTGTGTGTGTGTTTTTATTGTTATAATAGTAGCTGTTGTTGTTGTAGCAGGTCCAGGTCTGAAATCGGGCCTTTTACTGGCTGGACAATCATTAGTCCAGTGTTTGGATACACACTGACTGATAGAAGTAAAATGGCCAGTATACTACGACTGGCATCTTCCTTGGCTTGAACAAACCAAAAGTTACCTGCGGGAGAACCACATTTTAGCTTTCCAATGACGTGTTACTCGCTTGTTATTGGAAATATGGAATTACGGAAATATTGGAATAACGGAAATATGGGAATATTGGAAATATTGGAAGTAAGGAAATATAGAACTATTGGAAATACATATTCGAAATGTTTGAAATATTGGAAATATAGAAATACTAGTTGTTAACCGTTACCAGGGACCCGCAGACTCCCAGCCCCAAGACATGGTTTGGACCCACCAAAAGCTAAAATAACAAGCTTTGTCTGGCTGCTCCTCAAATACTGACCCAACCAAACTGATTTCCGAATTTTCCAATTTTCCAAGTTGCTATTATCATTCCCGAACTATTACGAACATTTAAGAAAAAAATGAGCCAACGCGGTCTAGCGTAGCAACAGAGTAACTTTCAAATTTATAATATTAGAATGGAAGTATGGAAGTATGGATTGGAAATTTCGGAAATATCAAAATATTGCAAATATTGGAAATACGGATACATATATGGAAATATTGGAAATACATATGGGAATTAGGAAATATTGGAAATGTTGGAAATATTGGAAATATAGAAATATAGAAATATGGAAATAGCAAATAACAAATAAATATGGAAATATTGGAAATATAAACATATTGGAAATATTAGGAATGTTGGAAATAAGTATTGGAATTATGGAAATATAGAAACATACAAATATACAGAATATGGAAGCATGGAAATATTGGGAATAGTGAAATATTAGAAATATTGGAAATATGGAAATATGAAATATTGGAAATACATATTCGAAATTTTCGGAATATAAGAAAAGTTGGAAACATTGGAAATACGAAAGTAAGGAGAAATATGGAAATATAAAGATATTGAAAATACGGAAGCATTAGAATTACTAGAAGTACTCGCAAAATTGGAAAAACTGGAAATATTGTAAATATTCGAAATATTGGAAATATATATTCGAAATTTTCGGAATATAAGAAAAGTTGGAAACATTGGAAATACGAAAGTAAGGAGAAATATGGAAGTATGAAAATATTGGAAATACGGAAGTATTGGAAATATGAAAATATGTAGATATGAATATATTGGAATTTGGAAATAGGGAAATATGGAAGCATTGGAATTACTGGAAACACTCGCAAAATTGGAAAAACTGGAAATATTGTAAATATTCGAAATATTGGAAATATATATTCGAAATTTTCGGATTATTAAAAAAATTTGGAAACATTGGAAATACGAAAGTATGGAGTCATGGAAATATGGAAGTATGAAAATAATGGAAATACGGAAGTATTGGAAATATGAAAATATGTAGATATGAATATATTGGAATTTAGAAATAGGGAAATATGGAAGCATATGAAAATATTGGATTTATTGGAATTATTGGAAATATAAAATGGTTGCTAAAGGCAAACTATTCCACTGTTCATATAAATAGGTTCAGTTCTGTAAACGAAACAATGTCATCCTAAGCTAAACGCTTGGCGCCAATAACAGGCCGACAGGAAGTTCAGCTCAAGAATTTCTCGCCCTTTAAAGAAAAATCCCATAATACGGATTGAGTAGATTTCAGAAGGCTTTTGTGTTTCTACTCCCATTCCATCGGAACTGCATCAGTCACCTCGTCACCCTTGTCAGCACCACCGCCACCCTTGCTGGCGACCTTCGAGAACATAAACAACAACAACAATAACAAAAACTTTGCAAAGCAATGAAATTTAAAAACAATTACGGTGGAGAAGTTGCCTGGTTGGCAATGACGACCCCGACGACAAAGACGGCCAGCGTTGCTGCTGATGACGATGCCGGCGATGGATGCGGAAAGTCCTGAATCGGCCTGACAAGGATGGGGGAAATTCCCATTAGTCGTTTATTGTTTTCCTTGTAATGGATGAAGATTGATGGATTATATCCGAGTTGAGTGGGCGCGCCACGCCGCTCAAGAGGCTTTGTGTGTGTGTGTGTGTGTGATCCACATTCAGATTCACATCAAATCCATAACAATAGCAGTATAATAACAAGAACAACAGCAGCAGCAACAACAACAGCGACGAAGACGCTTGCGAGTTGATTATGTGTTGCACGTCTGTCCGTCTGTCATCCTTGTAAGGCATTGATTCGCTGTTTTGTGTATTGTGTTTTGGCAACACTGGGCATATATTGCGAATGGGGAGGGTAGGTGCGATCTATCAACAACTACATAAGCCCCAAAATCGCAAGGCGGCAATGACGCGCAATGCCAACACGACAAACTGCCAAGACCCAAACCCCTGCAATCAACTCGAGTCGTCTATTGAGTTAGAAAATCCTGTCACATGCTTGCTTCGCCTCGGTTCGCTTCGTTATTCTTATTGTTCCTGTTACTTTTACAGTTATTGTTATTGTGATTGTTCTTCCCGTTCCTTGTTGTGTTGCCTAATTGTGTAGCAAAATGCTGAATATCGCCTGGCCGCCCCTTCTCTGCTCAGCTTTGCTATTCTGTGGAACTGTGACTGTGGAGAAGATAATGCAGCAACATTCCTGGATGGTGTCCGTGTTTTTGTGTGTGTGCGGGCAATTACGAGCACCCAAAATAATTAAGGTCCGCCAAGGACGAGAGTAGCAACAGAAGTCCATCTGTTGTTACCTTTTGACACAATTCCATTCCATCATCATCATAACCGAACCGTCAAAGTGACATTGACATGTGAAGTGACAGCGATTGGAATTAAATTGAAACGAGAGAATGAATGAATGAATGATTGATCGTTTGTTGTTCTTTGTGGTTGTTGTTGTGGTTGTTGTTGTGGTTGTTATCAGTATTACTCTAATTATGCTCTTTCTTGAAGGATTTTTTCCCCTCCTCCCCCACCACTCCATACACGGAACATAATTGGGGTTATGTCTTATCTTCCATATACCAATTGGCTATGTACCTCACTCACAAAGTGGTTCTAAGTGATGTGATAAAATATCATCAGCATACCAATTCATTGGTTCACAAATTTTAACCGAGACACAAACCATAATGGGCGCAACACTTTTAAATAAATTTGACAACTGACATTCAATTGTATGGTGTATAGTGTGAGCAGATTTCGCAGCAGTTGCGAGTTTTTCCAGCTAGCAGCGTGAATGGTGTGCTTTTTCTGTACAGCTATTAACGACACTGTCACCTTAGCTGCTGTTTATTCTGTACGCCAAATCAAAAGTGAGTTTTGACATATGACATATGAAAAATAATATAATTGCAATAATATGGGGATGTGATAAAAATATGGAGACCTTCAAAAGACCCCAAAGGACATTCCAAAAGAGACCTCCAAGACCCCTCTCGAGTCCTACTCAAGACTCCTTAAGACTAACTCAATACTCCCATCAGGATGCCACTTAAGACCCCCTGAAGACCCCCTCAAAACTCCACATGACCCTCTTAAAACAACCTCAATAACTCTTCAAGATTTCCCTCAAGACCCTTCCAAGACTCCTCTCAAGACTACCCCAAATAATTCCTTAAAACCTTCTCAATACCCAAATAAAGACCCACTAAAACCCCCCTCAGGACCTCCTCAATACTCCCATCAGGGTGCTATTTAAGACCGCCTGAAGGCCCCTCAAACCCCCACACGACCCTCTTGAAACAACCTCAATTAATCTTCAAGATTGCCCTCAAGACTAGCCCCAATAACTCCTTAAAACCTCCCCAATACCCAACTAAAGACCCTCTAAAACCCCCCTCAAGACCACCTCAATACTCCCATTAGGATGCCATCCAAGACCGCCTCAAGAACTACTCAAGAACTCCTCAAGATTCACTCGATACCCTCTCGAAATTCCTTCAAGAGCCCTCTCAAAACTCCTAAAGATCGCCACTCAAGACCAACTAACGATTCTCGTAAGACCCCCTTAAGACCCTCCAAAATTAACCTCAAGATTCTTTTCAAGACCCATCAAGGCACCCCCAATACTATATTGAGGACCCCTTAAGACCCTCTTCAAGATCTCCTCAAGACCACATTAAGACTCAATCAATGCTGCACGCGAAGCCCTCTTCAGACCCCCACAATACCCCCTCATGATTACCTCTAGACCCACAAAAGGACCCCCACTAAAAAACCCTCTTAAGACCGCCAGTAAAATTCTCTAAAAGGCCTCCTCAAGACCCACTCAAAACCCCACTCGCCCCTCTTAAAGCAGCCTCAATAACTCATCAAGACTCCCTTAAAACCCCCTTAAGAACCCATTAAAAACTCCTCAAGACCCAACTAAAGACCCACTAAAACCCCACTCAAGATAACCTTAAGACGCCCCCAATCCCTCAAGACCCTCCTCAAGATCCCCTCAAGACTGCACTCAAGGTTGAATCTTCCGATCAATTCTTAACCCACTTCTCAACGGCCGATTTTTTTTTTTTCAAATTTTGTACACTCTCCGGTGACAACACTTTTTGTAGCAAGTCTCATTGTCTGGGTCTCACCAAGGTCGCGTTACCAAATTCTTTGGTTCACCAGTGGCCGTTCGGATGTAGCCGGTGCGAGTATATGTTCTCTTTGGAGTTGAATATCTCAACCGGTTGTCATAAATCAAAGACCGGCAGCTATGTAGGATGGGTCCTGTTCTAACCAATCAGTTGATACTGACACATCTGTCTAAGATGGACGTTGATTGTCGTTTAACTAATCCATGTCTGAAGAGGACCGTGTGGTAGAGCCTTCATGACTGGTATCCACGTATATCCAAAGATACTCATCTGCTCGGGATATATAGATTGAAAGATAGATATGGAGAGAGTCAAGCTGAAAAAGAAGGATCGTTGAAATCAATCGAACGGGAACTCCATTCCTGCTCTCACGACGACGAACAAACATAACGTGGCACCTTTATACTTGACTTGGCTTTTAAAATAATTCTGGGGGGGGGGGTTATAAAGCTCAAATAGGTCGGAAGCCATCCATTATTCAGGCAGTACATTGGCACTAATCATTTAAAAGAGAACCAGTGCAAGAATGGGAGAAAGAAACGCGATTCTACCAGGACTGACTGAAAAAGAGGCTTCCGGGGTTCCATATACAAGAAAGGAAGGAGATATCACAACGTACACCAACTGTTCTGGTATGAAGTTGTTGAGTATACCAAGAATAAGATGTTCTCCTCAATTCTAAAAGATCAATGCTAGTGTTAGTGTAGTTTCTTTCCGCAGGCCAATCCACCACTGATCAGAGTTTCAACCAAAGGCATGCGATGGTAAAATGTCTTGAGTAACACCCACCATCTGAATAGAGGCTTTGAAGCCGCCTATTGTAATCACAGCCATATCCATTGCGTGGCTTTATGGAGCTCCACGCTATGGCTGTGGAGGGTTTGATGAGATGATGATGAAAGAGTAGCTCCCCAAACATTCAGTCCAGAATTTGCAATAAAAGGTAATCCATAAAAATTATTTTGCTGTCCCCTGTGGGTGTGGGTGGATGACACCTGCTCCAGCAACAACCACACCACACAACTACACAACCACAAGCACGCGGCAACGAAAGTGAGGAGAAGCATTGTCGAACCTGTCAAAGCGATAAAAAACCCTCTTTGATGTGAGGAACTGTAACTTTTTCCATTTTCGTCGTCGTCGTCGTCGTCGTTGTCGTTGAGTTGGTTGGTGTCTTGCGGCTTGGCGAGGGGAGGTAGGTGGACCAAGCGATTTAAAACAACCTGTGCATGTGTCACAATCGGCAACCACATCCGCATCCGCATGATGAGGTAATCCTCATGCCCTCTATGCCCGCCGTAACCGCTGATTAACTGTGAAGGCAACAATAACAAAAGTGACGACGACGACGACTACGACGACGCTGACGACACCGCCGCCCGCGCCACACTTCAACAACACAATAAAATAACTTTTCTCGCGTTGCGTTGCACCATCGCATCGCATGAGCAGCGCAGCGCAGCAAAGGACACCCAGCCACTTGGGGGAGCGGCGCGTCGGCGGAGGAACGAACAAACGTAACGTGGCACCTTTATACTTGGCTTGGCTTTCACTCTGGATGACGGAAATCCTTTTGTCCGATGTGATGATCAGCGGATTTATTTATTTGCGGTCGGAAAAGACGCCACACAATCACCAGTTGGTTGGTTGGTTGGTTGGTTGATGCGTGTGCGCCACTTCAGAACCAAAGAATCCTCTCGTTAAATTCGCGCGCTATTGCAAAGGATTAACAGAACGTTAACCGAATCCGGATAACATCCGACGGTATCCGTCCGCTCTACACACTTTCAGCTGCTGCCAATTTGAAACGGAAGCAAGTTATGTAAGCTGTGTGCTTTGTATGAATGTGGGAGGATGAGCGCCGGAGCCAGAAGGTGTTGCCTTGAGTGGGGAAATCTGCAGCAAATCCTCGCATTATGTGTCGTTGTTACACGCGTACTCTTTTGTATGGACTCGTAGTTGGAAGACAGCAGCAACAACAACAACAAAGCTAATGCTACAATATTACAAATTTCATTCGAGAAATGTTCGCTGCCGCCATCGTAAGAGGTTGGCTCATTCGCGAACGTGGTATGGTGGATGTGGAATCCTTGCAAGAAAAACCGGAATCCTCTCAACACCGCAAACGTCGACAAAGGTCGTCCGTCGAGTATGTGGCAGTGGCAGGGTATACTGGTAATCCGTTAATGTGTTGTGGTCTTAAGACCTTCTGACGAGACTTGTATGTTGGTCTCCTTCCAATGCGAACAAAAAGAAACAACAATATGAGAGGATTGGGCCCGTCCCCCATCAGAGATTGCAACATAATCTCAATGATGCCGCCACACAAATGATAATCCGTAAGCAGTAAAGTATTAAAGGTGTTCCGTCACAATTGTGAAGTCGTCATTTAGTGTGCTTGATATATAGTTCAATGCTCGATGTTCGATGTTGCAACTTTCGGCGGTTCGATGCTAGTTTTTGGTTTGGTTCTTGATGTCCAATAGTTTGCAGTTTGATATGCTCAATGGTTTTAGTTCCTATGTACGAAGGTTTGATGCTCGATGTTGTAACGTTCGACGATTCGATACAAGTTGTTTGATACTCAATGTTTCACGGTTTCAGATTTGATATGCTCGGTAGTCTTATTACCAATATGTGATGGTTTGATGCTCGATGTTCGATGTTGCAACTTTCGGCGGTTCCATGCTAGATGTTGATTTAGTTCTTGATGTGCCATATTTTGTGGTTTGATATGCTTGGTGGATTTATTTCCTGTGTCTGATTTTTGATGTTGTAACGTTTGACAGTTCGATGCTCGTTGGTTTTATTTTCTATGTTCGATGGTCGGATGCTCGATGGTCGATATTGTAACGTTGAAAGGTTCGATGCTAGATTTTAATTTTTTTCTCGATGTACCATAGTTTGTTGTTTAATATGCTCGGTGGTTTTATTCTGTATGTTCGATGGTCTTATGCTCAATGTTCGATGTTGTAACGTTGGAAAGTTCGATGCTAGATGTTAATTTGGTTCTCTATGTACGATAGATTGTATTTGAAGTGCTCGATGGTTTTATTTCATATGTTCGGTGGTCTTGTGCTCGATGTTCACTGTTGTAACGTTTGAAGGTTAGATGCTCGATGTTGATTTAATTCTCGATGTCCCATAGTTTGTGGTTTGATAAGCTCAGTGGTTTTATTTCCTATGCGCGGTGACCGATGTTTTAACGGTCGACGGTTCGATTTAGGTTATTGGTTTGGTTCTTAATGTCCTATGGTTTTAGGTTTGATAAGATCGATATTCCATTTTCTTATGTTCAATGGTCGGATGCTCGATGTTTGATGTTGTAACGTTTGGCTGTTGGATTTTAGGATTTATTCTCAATGTCCCATGGTTTGGCATGCTCGATTGGTTTTTTTCCTATGTTTGATCATTTCATGCTCGATGTTCGATGTTGTCACGATCGAATGTTTTATGCTACATGTTGATTTGCCTCTCTATGTTCCACGGTTTGAGGTTTGATTAGATCGATAGATTGTTTTCCCATGTTCGACGCGACTATGCTACACGTTTGATGTTTGAAGTTTGATATGTTCGATGGTCTGATCTTTGTCCGATGTTCGATGGTTTAAGAATCAATGATAATGGGTTTTTTTTTACTCGAAGCCTTACTGCTTAGACAGTTCAACGGTTTGTTGTTTGGCATTCGATGGTATGATGTCCGATGTTTGACGGCCTGGGGTCGGTTGATCGCTCTGACTTAAGGCTGTGCTTTGAATTATAATGAGCCTTGGTTTAAAATGCTGGGCAGATTTCATTTTGATGTTGGACGCTTTCATCCAATCTCATTTTGAGGCCAACAAAAAAAATGAAAGAAAAAGGTTCAGGTTTGGATGAGCTCCTTCTCCGCGGAATGACAGTCTGCCACTTGCGTCATGGATCGCAGCAAAGAATTGCGAGTGCAGTCCGCTGCCCAAATGCCGCAATCACTGCGCAAATTATCCTAAGTTATAGTTGTGGGAAGATGATTAGGAGGAGGAGGAGGTGGCGGAGGAGGAGAACAGTAAACGAATAAAGGAGGAATTAATTATTTCATTCATGTGACTATGTGTTGTTGTGTGCGTGTACATTGTGCGTCTGTCGTTTGTTTTGGGTTTTTCCATTCAGAAGCGATGCGTCGTCGTCGACGTTGTCATCGTCTTTTCGGCATCGGCAAATTACAGTGTCGTCCCACCGGCGGCCGCACCACCATCCTGTTACTCATCCCATAGGAAATAGATCAAAGGAAGATTTTCTGATTATTTTGTTTTTATTTCTTTTTTGTTTGTCTATCGTTTGTTTTTGTTTCGCATTTAGTGCCAGGCACGGCCCGGCCCGGCTCCGACCCAGTTGTCGTTGTTGTTGCTTTAGTTGTTGTCTATTTAATCCGATTGCGATGCGTAAGATAACGCGCAATGTCGTCGTCAACGTCCATAGAGCCGATGATCGGTGGGGGTTGAGCTGGCGGAAGGGTGCAGTACCGTGCAGTGGATGTAGTGGATGGTTGGGCGCGAGGTTTGAAATTTGCATTCGATGGGTGGTTGGTTGGTTGGTTGTTTCACTGGAAATTTTCCATCATGCTCATCAGTTGAACCAACTCACAGATGTTGTTGCTGCTGCTTGTGCTGTTCTTGTTGGCCTCAGTAGTCATTTTTTCAACCAAACGGAGACAATTTCGCAAATCAATTATTTGCCCAAACAAACCCCGTCGGAGAGGGGTTGTCACTTTCTAATTTCAAATCGTCCTCACAAGTAGCTGGCAATTGGCGAAGCAAATATTTGACAGTGCCAGTCAGTTGTGGAGGACGAAAGAAAAGCGCTTCGCTCGACCGGCTGTCCAACTTTGATGCTTCTTTGCCTTTGTTTGCTTTTGAATTTATTTATTTACCATTTTAGCCTTTGTCTTTGTTGTTGTTATTGTTTTGACAACAATTTGTTGCCTATCCTTGGGTCATAAAAAGTACTTCTTGATGTTTCCGCGCAATATCCAATTGAACCTCACTCCACTCCACTCCACTCCAAAGCAACAATTATTCATCGTTAGATGGAAAAAATCTCTGGGAGTAGTCACACTACGCCATCTGTGTCAAGCGCCCATATATAGAACTCGACTTTCCCAATCAACTGGCTATGACCATGACCAATGTTAGACAAGCCAATCACAGGGTGATGATTTCATGTGCGATCTTGATCCTTGGAATGGATAATCAGCCAAATGTCTTTATTTCCAACAAAAATGACCGAATAGTTATTTTGAACCGATGCTTAATGCCATGTATGATATTTGATGGTTCACTCAATGGTCGATGGTAGATTCATTGTTCAGTGGCAGACATCCAACTTACGATCGAACATCTCTTCTTTGATTGAGAGACTGGCATTTTTATAATAAATTTAGCTTCATTTTTATATAAAAAAAAATCTGTGTTTAAAATGATTTTTTGTAGAAGATTATTACTTAAATATATTAAAGCTAATATCTGCAATACAAGGAAATATTGTTTAATGTAAATAACAACAAATAAATTACTGTAATACTTTTTATAATAACTAAAAAATGCAAAAACCATTCAAACTTTTTTGCACAAAATGCCAAACGACACTGAAATAAAAATTTCCAAAATATAGTCTTCTCTAGGCGATTCTCAAATTTTCAAGTACGGTACGCCTTCTTGATATTAAAACATTAACAGTGACCACAACAGTGTGAGCATTCTGTTGATCACAACAGTGGCACATTCTGTGATCACAACAGTGGACATTTAACATTTGACTTTTTGAAAATGCACTCCTTGTAATGAGACGTTGTCACGTCAAAAATATGTGCGTGTTCTATTCTATTGGCCAGATCGCAGAATTTCCATAGGAACAAGTCTTATAGTCACATATTAGTCCTACATTCCGAGTTTCATACGAATCCCTTGAGAAATGGCTCGGTTCCAAAAATCCCAGACCCTATTGGCCAGATCGCAGAATTTCCATAGGAACAAGTCTTATAGTCACATATTAGTCCTACATTCCGAGTTTCATACAAATCCCTTGAGAAATGGCCCGGTTCCAAAAATCCCAGACCCTACTGGCCAGATCCCAGAATTTCCATAGGAACAGATCTTATAGTCGCATCTTAGTCCTGCATTCCGAATTTCATACGAATCGATTGAGAAATTGCTTAGTTCAAAAAATTCTAGTTCCTCATGACCAAATCCCATTGGATATTAAAAAACGTTACTTAACATCTGTTAAGAACGTTCCATTTAACATTCGACTTTTTGAAAAAGCACCCCATATACCTTGTAGTGAGACGTTGTCACATCAAAAACATAATCCGCCTGTCAAGAGACTCTCCAGGAACTCAAAATCCAAGCTGATTGCTTACTTGCACTCCTGCAAAGTTGGGAATTGTAGTGCTCAGCAAAAATCAGTTTGAACCCTTAGCGCCTCTTAATCAAGAGGGGGATTTGCTTTTCTTGGTTCTTTTCCAGGATCTCTCGCAGTGTGGATGTCAAGTCGATTGTAGACTCTCAAGGACTGAGACTGAATTGTTACAGGACCCATCAGGTTGTTGTCGATGTCTGTCTGCTGGCGTTCATCCACAGTACGGACGGTCTTGAAAAGTAATGTAAATGGACAACCATGATTCACAGAACTCCCATGCAATATTATGGTGTCTAGTTAAGCATTTAACGTGATTAACATAGGTAGTTGTCTGTGTTCCACCTGAGTAGTGGAGGGACGTTCCTCAAACTTATATGAGAAACTGATCTGTCGTTAGTGAAAGAATGAATTGGATTAGAAGTACTGGACAAGAGATCATTGATAAAAATGAGAAAAAGTATCGGAGACAGAACAGAGCACTGAGGAACGCCAACATTTATGTGATAATGCAATGAATATCTGTCCCATAG
The DNA here is from genome assembly GCA_947095585.1 of Nephrocerus scutellatus. Taxonomy (NCBI): domain Eukaryota; kingdom Metazoa; phylum Arthropoda; class Insecta; order Diptera; family Pipunculidae; genus Nephrocerus; species Nephrocerus scutellatus. The sequence continues at coordinate 1,455,974 of OX352766.1, forward strand.
AGAGTTCAATACTCTGAGGTGCAGGCGGCAGCAATGCACAATCTGGAAGCGTGGAGCTAGCTGCAAAATGCGCAGGAAACAGATTGGCCTTGTCCCCAGAGATGAAAGCTGGAATGTGGTTATAAATGAGCGTTGGCATCGACTACGAGGCTGATGTATTTTTAGTTCTTCTCACGAATGACCAAACATTTTTACTAAATTTGGGACATTGTAGTACTTTTTGCCTTAATTTTTGGTCGTAGGCAAATTTGACCGAAAGTGGGCATTGCAATAATTTCTGGCTCGTTTGAAATGTACTCGGGTTTCCTCAGTTGGGGCTTACTTTGTAAAAACGAAAGCATACCTCTCCAATACTAGAAGCCTCTTTACAGCGCGACTCATACCATCCATCCTCCATTTGGTTTGACGGACTTATTTCTCAAAGGGATCCGCATCAGTGGCGACATCCACGTTGCTAGCACGGAATAATAGCGACTTCCAAGGAAGTTGTTGTGGCCGTCCTAATTGGCTTCCTCGTATTGCCATACTGGGACACTGGGAGCTTTGAGAGTTTTTCCTCTATAGCTGCGTGGTTCATTAACGAGCCAATATCTGACACAACACAATGGTCTGATGCGTCAAGAGGCGATAATACATTGACGGAGTATTTATCATGATCCAGAGGTAAGGAACAAGTCAAGGGTGTGTTTGGTAGGCGTGTTATTTACATAATCGCGCGCCGATTATGTTGCCGCTCAATTGAAACGCGCCCACACAAACGTTTATCTGCTTCTGCTATCAATGGTTAGCTCTATATATTGCATTGCAGACTAAATGGCATAGGTGGTGGTTCGATTGGTTGCTTGGTTGGATGGCCAATTTCTTCCTTTTGTGCCTGGTGGACTGAGTGATTGTTCATTCCGACGTTTGTTTGTATTGTTTTTGCTCGGCGGTCGGCGTTGATTGAGGTTTCCGGTTGAGGTTTGTTTCTTATTTACGTATAGGCGCGCATACTCGCACAGTGCACACCTGCAGTCCTATAGGAATAACGTAGTGTTGCCAACCGTGCTCGCAGCTTACAGCTGATGCTAAGTGGGTAATAAGAAAAATCGAATGATCAGTAACGACGGCTTGTGCTGCGAGCAAGGACCTTTTTTTTTATCAAAAAATCATTAAAAGAAAAACACAAAACATTTATTAATAGATTCCCTTTTTGTTTCTTGTCTTTCCAGTCACAACTTGAAGCAATGAATGACTTTGAGAATCTGCAACAGCAGGAGCATTTGCAGCGTATGCAGCATGACAACCATCTGCAGGAGATGCAAAATCAAATTAACGCCCAATTTGGGGCGGCTAAGCAACTCCAGCAGCAGCAGCAACAGCAACAACAACAACAACAGCAGCAGCAGCAGCAACACCATTTCCATCACCATCATCACCACCTACACCAGCAACATGAAGCCGCCGGGACGAGCTCACAGGCGGCGTTAGTACCATTTCTGCCAGCGTTTTTGCGACCCCCACCTCCACCACCGCCACCAGCGATGTCACTGGCGATGCATCATCAAGTGCAGCCGGTACAACCGATTTGGTCGTCCGCAGCAGCTGCAGCGGCACACATTCAGGCCGCACTAGCTGTAGCGGCGGCAGCAGCTGGCGGTGGAGGCTCTAACAACAACGGTGGGAGCAACAGAGGCGGAGACGGTGGTGTTGGTGCTGGTGGTGTTGGTGCTTCCACAAACCCAAACATGCATAGTGCATCAACACCTCCACCTCCGTTGTCACAGTCGCCTTTAGAACTTCAGTTATTGCAGCAGCAACAACAACAACAACAACAACAACAGCATCAATTGCATATTGCAGCCAATACATCAACTGACGCATCAGACACACCCCTCAATCTGTCCAAACCGAAATCCTCACCAAATATGTCACCAAATTCATCTTTCTCCTCATATATGTCACCAGTGCACCAACTTCTGGCAGAAACCTCTCCGCCATCAGTGCACCAGAATCAAATATCGAGTGCTGCAGCATTGTCGCCAAATCTAGGTAGCGGAGCTGGCGGTTGTGCTAGTGGTCCGGTTGCTTCTGCTAATCCGAGCGGTGCTAAATCACCGAAAAATCATCATCGCATTGTTCCATCAGGTATCCCGCGACAGTTTCTGCCGTACGCATCGGGACCACCTCAGGCGTCGTCGTCGTCGTCGTCAGTTGCTTCATCGGTGACTGTACATCCCAATGGTGGACAGCAGCAGCAACAACAACAACACAATCACCACCAGCACCACCATCAGCAGCAGCAGCACAACCATCTGGAGCAGGCTAAAATCGCCAGCGGGCAATTTGAGGAACCACCACCGCCGCCGGATTTCCTGTCAGCATGCCGCCTCTGGGCATCCACCGATCCTCTCGTTGTCGCAATGGGACACAATCAACAACAACAACAACACCAATTTCACATGCAACAGCAACAGCAACAAAACAGCAATAACGGTGGCGCCTCTCTGTCTGCCTCATCGCACAAGCAAGACGACGACACCAAAGTGAAAGTTGGACGCTCGGCCAGAGCAAGCACTGACCGCTCGATACCAAGAGGAGGACCGTTGACCAGTGATGGCGGTGGTGGTGGTGGTGGTGGTGCGGGGGCTCATACGTCATCACACATTCATGCGTCATCACACCTTCACCACCACCAGCAACAACAACAACAACAACAACAACAGCAACAGCAGCCGCAACCTGATACTCCACCACACCCACGCGAATCCAGCAGTAAGCCGCACATAAAGCGGCCAATGAACGCTTTTATGGTCTGGGCCAAGGATGAACGGCGCAAAATTCTCAAGGCCTGTCCTGATATGCACAATTCGAACATTTCGAAAATCCTGGGCGCCCGCTGGAAGGCAATGTCGAACGCCGACAAACAGCCATACTATGAAGAGCAGTCGAGGCTATCGAAATTACACATGGAACAGCATCCCGACTATCGGTATCGGCCCCGCCCAAAACGCACCTGCATTGTCGACGGCAAAAAGATGCGAATCTCTGAGTATAAAATGCTGATGCGGAATCGGCGTGCGGAAATGCGTCAACTGTGGTGTCGCGGTGACGGCTCCGACAATGTGTCAGCGGCGGCAGCTGCAGCAGCAGCCGCCTCAGCTGCCGCCGCTGCATACCATCTGCAGGATATGGGCCAAGCGGCAGCAGCAGCGGCGGCGGCGGCAGCTGCATCCATGGATCTGTCATCAATGCTGTCATCGTCATCGGTCAATGCTGGTCCTGCTGCTGCTGCTGCTGCTGCTGCTGGTGGTGCATCATCGCCATCGGCAAATGGCTTATTATCGGCGGCTATTTCTGTTGCTGGCGGCGGAGGTGGAGGGGGAAGCCTTGGGCTATCATCATCGCCGTCGGTACCTCCGTCACAGGGCTACTACTATCCACCAGACAGCTTATCGCCATCGGGTTTCTCTTCGGAAGGCAACGCGACGAGTTTCGATTCTCGCGACGACGACTGAGGTGAGCTATCGCGGTGGCCATCTTTGCAACCGCCGCCTTTGCCATTGCCGCTGACAGCTCAGCAGCTTCCACATCCAGGCTTTTGGTGAAACTATATACGTGACATGACACTTCCTTCTTGTACATATACATACACATATGTAACGCTAACGGCGACGCCGATGAGAAGTAATCATAGCAACAACTAATTTGCTCATTTACAACAAAAAGATATTATGATGCCATATTTTACATTAAAATAATACAACAACAAAATATATATATATATATAGTTATATGATAAGTTTTTAGTGAAAATCACCGTATGTATATAATACATACCTACTTAAGTAAATATGCACGGGTTCTATGTTTGATGGAAATTGAATCCACCAATTAGAGAATATCGGTTCGGCGGCTCGCTCATGTCAACGTCAAACGTCATTTTTCTGTGTGTTGTAAGTAGACATTTTTTTTTTTTTTTTTTTATTCAATATATCTTAGTGATATCCAATTTGTTTTCTTCAAAAAAATCTTAACTAAGCATTCATTACTGGTTTTTATCAAATGAACTCCTGTCACTTGTCACCGGTCACTTTTTCCTTTTTTTTCGGGACTACCTAACGCCTATACGCCTTAAGAAGAATTCGCATATATTTCTAATTTACAGACAACAGAAGCCATAATGATCTGACGTTTGCCTTGACGTCATACATACTTTTTTATTATTAATATAAATATTAATGTCAAAATTCATACAAAATATCTGACCCACATAAAATTTCGTCAAATCGAAATAAATTACGACCAGCACTTCACAGTATGACCAGTTGATCAGGCAAATCGCAAAGTGTGTGGCCCTTATTGCAGTTATTGTTTTGCTTCAGACACATCAAATGTCACCAAAGCTTTTTCCCCTTTTTGGGTTTTCAACTTAACTCTACTCACTCTCACTCTCTCTGTCTCACTCTTTTATATCCCATTATTATTGATGTGTTTATGATTGGCAATAAACAAATCAAAGAGCAATAAAGGGAGACATTATAATTTGCAGACAGACAATTCTTCTGTACAGGCGATGTGCCGGCGAACAAACTTGCAATTGTGACGTACTTGATAGACAGCCATAGAGCCATTCTCGGCTGCAGGCCCCATTTCATACCGATGGTTTTGTTACCAGCATATAAGGCAATGCATGCTTTCTTGGCCCCAAATTCTATGTATATTGGTCTTCCAGGTGAGTTTCCTATCTAGGATCACGCCGAGATATTAACGTCTGAGGTAAGGGTAAGTGTCTGCTCATAGAATTTGAGGAGGCCACTTGGACTTAGTGGTGATCAGTACCATTTCAGTTTTGCTAGAGTTAACTCCTAGACCACAGCTCGTTACCCAGGGGCTAACACTTCTTGGAGCCCTTTCCATGACTTCACTGATCACAGAATGGTACTGTCACCGAGTCGCCTGCATACGCCACGGCTATTGTCCTTTTAAGCTCAAGTATCCTGAGGACCTTGTTTATAAAGATCAGCCACAACCCCCACCTGGGGAGTTCCTCTGTTGACTGATTTGGTGATGTGTTACTGTTGCCCAGATGTTACCTAGCATGGCGATGAGGGGAGTTTCTCTACCATCAACTGAGTAAGAGCTTCCTGCCGTTAATGTGGACATTGTTAAAAGCTCCTTTTATATCAAAGAAGGCGAGGCAAGCTTATATATTGTTTATAATTAAGGGAGTGCTCAATGGTGTGCACAACCTCGTGGATAGCCGTTTTCGTAGACCTTTTCGTAACAGGTCGAACTTAACGCCTTCCATTTTCGTAATTGTCAGACAACAGACCCTAATAAAATGACAATTGCAATGACAGATATCAGGGTACGGTATTCACTATTCACTTCACTATTGTGAACGAATATTTAGTACTTTTGTATACAGTGTCGGTAAAGAGGGGAAGTGAGTGAGTTTTTCTTTTCATTCGTACTTGTCGTTTGCAACCATAAAGTTGTTGCCAGCTTGATATTTCCTATCGACATAATATTTTCAATATTTCCTTGTTGTTGTTCATTGAAATGATTTTCGCAATTCGATCGTGTGTCATACTGTGTGTGTGTGTATGTGTTTCTTTTATTATTATTATTCATTTTATTATTATTGCATCTATTTTCACCGCAGAATAGAAAAAACAAACCATCATAATATATATACTCACTCATACTGTAAATACTTAATCATCATTTTCTATGTCAGATCGATCAAAATAAAATGCAGATTTTTGTGTTACACATATACACACACACACATAATATATATATATATATATATATAAATATAAAAAAATTTATTAAATACAGAATATATAGAACCAAATATCTCTTACATACAAAGGGGTATAAGAAGATACATAATTATTAAATAAAAGAAAAACAGAAACAAAATATTATTATTATTATTATTATTATTATTATAATAAATGCAAAGTTATTGTGCCATCATTTTTTTTAAAATTACAATTTATGTCAGTAGTATTAGTTGTTTTGTTTGTTTATTTTCTAATAATCATAATTTTTTTGTGTTTGTTTGTTGGTTTGTTTGTTTATTTAACTATTTATTTAGGTTTTTTTATATATATATATATATATATATATATATATATATATATATATGAATATATATATAAATGAATTCTTTTTTTTATTATTATTAATTCATCATTTTCTCCGCGCATACTTTCTGCCGTGTCGTTTTAATAGGAAATTAAATTAATTATGTATCAATTATAATTCAATGATAATAATAACAAATACTTAACTACATAGAAATACATATACACCTTTTTACATTGTATCTATACCTGAAATGTGTTGAGGAAAAGATTTGCATTACATTCATAGATACACCCGTTTCCCTGTTGTATATATACATAGATTGGGTAGAAAATGTTAGTTATATAAGAATGACACATGAAGACACATGACCCGACCTACTCAATAAATAAATAATAAAAGAAAAACATAAAAATGTGGCGTCAACGGTGTCTACAAAATTGAAGGCAAAAATCAAAGAAATTAAGAGAATTTAACGAAAAAAACAAAAAAAAATAAATAAACTCAATATCAATATTAAATCGATTAGACAAAAGAAAAACTAATATACAGTTATTATTCATATAATTACTAGGGCGTAGCTCTCACATTACGTCACATTAGAACTGATGCGCAGAGGTTATGCATACACAGAATATATAATAATATTATAACACAAATATTGTGAAAACAACACTCACACACACACACACACATCCACATATATATATATATAACTTAGTATTTTATGCACACGGACAATATTGTCCAGTAGACAGAGGTTGTTGTTCGTGTAAATGTTTTAGGCGGAAATCCTGAGAGATAAATTTTCAATTATAACTAACGGTTGTGTCGTCATCATCGCTATCGTCATCGTCAACACCCACCACCACCACCACCACCACCATCTTAAAAGGGCTGTGGTGAATTCGTTTATTTTTTGTTTGTTTCTAATTTGTATCTATTCTAAGCCTCTAGAGTTAATGTTATCCAAGCAATAAATCGAAACGAACAAACAACAAACATTAAATCGAATGTAAAAACGAAAACAATAACGCGTCTCCCCTCCCCAAATCCACCAACTAATTGAAGAAAAAAAAACCCCCACCCAAGTACTTATGGCAGATATTCCAACAAAAAGCAGCAGCTGTCGACAATTTTCCTCTTCGTTACAACGGTGCAATGCTAACGAATTTACAGAGAAAATTGACCTCTCCATCAAATTTCGCCAAGAGTGCTAATAGCACAGCAAGTAAGGGATACCCTTCTGCCAGACTAACCAATAAACTTTCGATTGTCAATTTCATATAATAACAATTATCATAAAACGAATGTCAATTCTGTTTTGTATAACAGATATAACAAAATTGCCAAATAAATAAAATACGAAATCAAATGCACCACATTACACTTTGATATAAATTTTGAATATGGCAACACTCAAAGGCAAGGCAGCAGAAACATCAGCACGACGCAAAATCATAGTATAGCAATACATAATATGCTTGTAAACATGCAATACAGAAATACACCAATATTGTTACATAAATAGTGAAAATCAAATAACACACACACACACACACTCACGCAAACACACATAATAAAATGCAGTTAAACAGAAAAACAATTAGATGGAATTTAAAGAGAAACCTTATTAATAGAAATTTTTATTTATTAACTTTAAGTCTTAACAATGTAAGGAAATAACGAAGCAAAATACATATATAATATACATATATAAAACTATATACATAAAATGTAACAATAAAACTGGAGAGCGCAACAACAACAACAAAAATACTTATATACTTATGTATATACAAATATATATATATATATATATATACGAGTACATAAAAAACTTGTGTTTTATTTCTTTTCTTTGAAAAATCCCTACAGATATTATGGCTGATACCTAGGACCAGATTTAAAATAAACCCCCCCCCCCCCATTTCAGGTAAAATTTGAAGAAAATTGCGCTAATTTTTAAAAAGTGTATATGGGCACCCCTCGGGCCTCAGGGTTCACTTCAAAAATTTTACAAACAATTTTTGCCATCTTTGTATCTCCTTAAAAATTGAAGAAAATTGGGTTAATTATTTTAAAACAGACAGACAAACGAACAGACAGACAGACATACAGACGAGCACACGGGCACGCGATTTTAGTACAGAGAATTTAAAAATTTTCTCAATTTTGCTACTTGCCGTGCAGTTCGGTGTCTCTGCTAAATAATCTGAATAATTATGCTAATTGCTGCCAGTTCTGGTCGCCTGGTATTTCATCAAATTGAAAAAACAGAAATTGTGCAATTTTGCTACTTCCTGTGCAATTTTCCTACTTACTGTGCAGGTCTGCGTCCATGCTAAGCAACCAAATTCAAAAACCAAAATTTTTTTTCAATTTTGTTACCTGCTATGAGCTTTGCGCGCCTGGTATTTCATCAAATTCAAAAACCAGAAATTGTGCAATTTTGCTACTTCCTGTGCAATTTTCCTACTTACTGTGCAGGTCTGCGTCCATGCTAAGCAACCAAATTCAAAAACCAAAATTTTTTTTCAATTTTGTTACCTGCTATGAGCTTTGCGCGCCTGGTATTTCATCAAATTCAAAAACCAGAAATTGTGCAATTTTGCTACTTCCTGTGCAATTTTCCTACTTACTGTGCAGGTCTGCGTCCATGCTAAGCAACCAAATTCAAAAACCAAAATTTTTTTTCAATTTTGTTACCTGCTATGAGCTTTGCGCGCCTGGTATTTCATCAAATTCAAAAACCAGAAATTGTGCAATTTTGCTACTTCCTGTGCAATTTTCCTACTTACTGTGCAGGTCTGCGTCCATGCTAAGCAACCAAATTCAAAAACCAAAATTTTTTTTCAATTTTGTTACCTGCTATGAGCTTTGCGCGCCTGGTATTTCATCAAATTCTAAAACCAGAAATTGTGCAATTTTGCTACTTCCTGTGCAATTTTCCTACTTACTGTGCAGGTCTGCGTCCATGCTAAGCAACCAAATTCAAAAACCAAAATTTTTTTTCAATTTTGTTACCTGCTATGAGCTTTGCGCGCCTGGTATTTCATCAAATTCAAAAACCAGAAATTGTGCAATTTTGCTACTTCCTGTGCAATTTTCCTACTTACTGTGCAGGTCTGCGTCCATGCTAAGCAACCAAATTCAAAAACCAAAATTTTTTTTCAATTTTGTTACCTGCTATGAGCTTTGCGCGCCTGGTATTTCATCAAATTCAAAAACCAGAAATTGTGCAATTTTGCTACTTCCTGTGCAATTTTCCTACTTACTGTGCAGGTCTGCGTCCATGCTAAGCAACCAAATTCAAAAACCAAAATTTTTTTTCAATTTTGTTACCTGCTATGAGCTTTGCGCGCCTGGTATTTCATCAAATTCAAAAACCAGAAATTGTGCAATTTTGCTACTTCCTGTGCAATTTTCCTACTTACTGTGCAGGTCTGCGTCCATGCTAAGCAACCAAATTCAAAAACCAAAATTTTTTTTCAATTTTGTTACCTGCTATGAGCTTTGCGCGCCTGGTATTTCATCAAATTCTAAAACCAGAAATTGTGCAATTTTGCTACTTCCTGTGCAATTTTCCTACTTACTGTGCAGGTCTGCGTCCATGCTAAGCAACCAAATTCAAAAACCAAAATTTTTTTTCAATTTTGTTACCTGCTATGAGCTTTGCGCGCCTGGTATTTCATCAAATTCAAAAACCAGAAATTGTGCAATTTTGCTACTTCCTGTGCAATTTTCCTACTTACTGTGCAGGTCTGCGTCCATGCTAAGCAACCAAATTCAAAAACCAAAATTTTTTTTCAATTTTGTTACCTGCTATGAGCTTTGCGCGCCTGGTATTTCATCAAATTCAAAAACCAGAAATTGTGCAATTTTGCTACTTCCTGTGCAATTTTCCTACTTACTGTGCAGGTCTGCGTCCATGCTAAGCAACCAAATTCAAAAACCAAATTTTTTTTTCAATTTTGTTACCTGCTATGAGCTTTGCGCGCCTGGTATTTCATCAAATTCAAAAACCAGAAATTGTGCAATTTTGCTACTTCCTGTGCAATTTTCCTACTTACTGTGCAGGTCTGCGTCCATGCTAAGCAACCAAATTCAAAAACCAAAAATTTTTTTCAATTTTGTTACCTGCTATGAGCTTTGCGCGCCTGGTATTTCATCAAATTCAAAAACCAGAAATTGTGCAATTTTGCTACTTCCTGTGCAATTTTCCTACTTACTGTGCAGGTCTGCGTCCATGCTAAGCAACCAAATTCAAAAACCAAATTTTTTTTTCAATTTTGTTACCTGCTATGAGCTTTGCGCGCCTGGTATTTCATCAAATTCAAAAACCAGAAATTGTGCAATTTTGCTACTTCCTGTGCAATTTTCCTACTTACTGTGCAGGTCTGCGTCCATGCTAAGCAACCAAATTCAAAAACCAAAATTTTTTTTCAATTTTGTTACCTGCTATGAGCTTTGCGCGCCTGGTATTTCATCAAATTCAAAAACCAGAAATTGTGCAATTTTGCTACTTCCTGTGCAATTTTCCTACTTACTGTGCAGGTCTGCGTCCATGCTAAGCAACCAAATTCAAAAACCAAATTTTTTTTCAATTTTGTTACCTGCTATGAGTTTTGCGCGCCTGGTATTTCATCAAATTCAAAAACCAGAAATTGTGCAATTTTGCTACTTCCTGTGCAATTTTCCTACTTACTGTGCAGGTCTGCGTCCATGCTAAACAACCAAATTCAAAAACCAAAATTTTTTTTCAATTTTGTTACCTGCTATGAGCTTTGCGCGCCTGGTATTTCATCAAATTCAAAAACCAGAAATTGTGCAATTTTGCTACTTCCTGTGCAATTTTCCTACTTACTGTGCAGGTCTGCGTCCATGCTAAGCAACCAAATTCAAAAACCAAAATTTTTTTTCAATTTTGTTACCTGCTATGAGCTTTGCGCGCCTGGTATTTCATCAAATTCAAAAACCAGAAATTGTGCAATTTTGCTACTTCCTGTGCAATTTTCCTACTTACTGTGCAGGTCTGCGTCCATGCTAAGCAACCAAATTCAAAAACCAAATTTTTTTTTTCAATTTTGTTACCTGCTATGAGCTTTGCGCGCCTGGTATTTCATCAAATTCAAAAACCAGAAATTGTGCAATTTTGCTACTTCCTGTGCAATTTTCCTACTTACTGTGCAGGTCTGCGTCCATGCTAAGCAACCAAATTCAAAAACCAAAATTTTTTTTCAATTTTGTTACCTGCTATGAGCTTTGCGCGCCTGGTATTTCATCAAATTCAAAAACCAGAAATTGTGCAATTTTGCTACTTCCTGTGCAATTTTCCTACTTACTGTGCAGGTCTGCGTCCATGCTAAGCAACCAAATTCAAAAACCAAATTTTTTTTTCAATTTTGTTACCTGCTATGAGCTTTGCGCGCCTGGTATTTCATAAAATTCAAAAACCAGAAATTGTGCAATTTTGCTACTTCCTGTGCAATTTTCCTACTTACTGTGCAGGTCTGCGTCCATGCTAAGCAACCAAATTCAAAAACCAAATTTTTTTTTCAATTTTGTTACCTGCTATGAGCTTTGCGCGCCTGGTATTTCATAAAATTCAAAAACCAGAAATTGTACAATTTTGCTACTTCCTGTGCAATTTTCCTACTTACTGTGCAGGTCTGCGTCCATGCTAAGCAACCAAATTCAAAAACCAAATTTTTTTTTCAATTTTGTTACCTGCTATGAGCTTTGCGCGCCTGGTATTTCATCAAATTCAAAAACCAGAAATTGTGCAATTTTGCTACTTCCTGTGCAATTTTCCTACTTACTGTGCAGGTCTGCGTCCATGCTAAGCAACCAAATTCAAAAACCAAAATTTTTTTTCAATTTTGTTACCTGCTATGAGCTTTGCGCGCCTGGTATTTCATCAAATTCAAAAACCAGAAATTGTGCAATTTTGCTACTTCCTGTGCAATTTTCCTACTTACTGTGCAGGTCTGCGTCCATGCTAAGCAACCAAATTCAAAAACCAAAATTTTTTTTCAATTTTGTTACCTGCTATGAGCTTTGCGCGCCTGGTATTTCATCAAATTCTAAAACCAGAAATTGTGCAATTTTGCTACTTCCTGTGCAATTTTCCTACTTACTGTGCAGGTCTGCGTCCATGCTAAACAACCAAATTCAAAAACCAAATTTTTTTTTCAATTTTGTTACCTGCTATGAGCTTTGCGCGCCTGGTATTTCATCAAATTCAAAAACCAGAAATTGTGCAATTTTGCTACTTCCTGTGCAATTTTCCTACTTACTGTGCAGGTCTGCGTCCATGCTAAGCAACCAAATTCAAAAACCAAATTTTTTTTTTCAATTTTGTTACCTGCTATGAGCTTTGCGCGCCTGGTATTTCATCAAATTCAAAAACCAGAAATTGTGCAATTTTGCTACTTCCTGTGCAATTTTCCTACTTACTGTGCAGGTCTGCGTCCATGCTAAGCAACCAAATTCAAAAACCAAAATTTTTTTTCAATTTTGTTACCTGCTATGAGCTTTGCGCGCCTGGTATTTCATCAAATTCAAAAACCAGAAATTGTGCAATTTTGCTACTTCCTGTGCAATTTTCCTACTTACTGTGCAGGTCTGCGTCCATGCTAAGCAACCAAATTCAAAAACCAAATTTTTTTTTCAATTTTGTTACCTGCTATGAGCTTTGCGCGCCTGGTATTTCATAAAATTCAAAAACCAGAAATTGTGCAATTTTGCTACTTCCTGTGCAATTTTCCTACTTACTGTGCAGGTCTGCGTCCATGCTAAGCAACCAAATTCAAAAACCAAATTTTTTTTTCAATTTTGTTACCTGCTATGAGCTTTGCGCGCCTGGTATTTCATCAAATTCAAAAACCAGAAATTGTGCAATTTTGCTACTTCCTGTGCAATTTTCCTACTTACTGTGCAGGTCTGCGTCCATGCTAAGCAACCAAATTCAAAAACCAAAATTTTTTTTCAATTTTGTTACCTGCTATGAGCTTTGCGCGCCTGGTATTTCATCAAATTCAAAAACCAGAAATTGTGCAATTTTGCTACTTCCTGTGCAATTTTCCTACTTACTGTGCAGGTCTGCGTCCATGCTAAGCAACCAAATTCAAAAACCAAAATTTTTTTTCAATTTTGTTACCTGCTATGAGCTTTGCGCGCCTGGTATTTCATCAAATTCTAAAACCAGAAATTGTGCAATTTTGCTACTTCCTGTGCAATTTTCCTACTTACTGTGCAGGTCTGCGTCCATGCTAAACAACCAAATTCAAAAACCAAATTTTTTTTTCAATTTTGTTACCTGCTATGAGCTTTGCGCGCCTGGTATTTCATCAAATTCAAAAACCAGAAATTGTGCAATTTTGCTACTTCCTGTGCAATTTTCCTACTTACTGTGCAGGTCTGCGTCCATGCTAAGCAACCAAATTCAAAAACCAAATTTTTTTTTCAATTTTGTTACCTGCTATGAGCTTTGCGCGCCTGGTATTTCATAAAATTCAAAAACCAGAAATTGTGCAATTTTGCTACTTCCTGTGCAATTTTCCTACTTACTGTGCAGGTCTGCGTCCATGCTAAGCAACCAAATTCAAAAACCAAATTTTTTTTTCAATTTTGTTACCTGCTATGAGCTTTGCGCGCCTGGTATTTCATAAAATTCAAAAACCAGAAATTGTACAATTTTGCTACTTCCTGTGCAATTTTCCTACTTACTGTGCAGGTCTGCGTCCATGCTAAGCAACCAAATTCAAAAACCAAATTTTTTTTTCAATTTTGTTACCTGCTATGAGCTTTGCGCGCCTGGTATTTCATCAAATTCAAAAACCAGAAATTGTGCAATTTTGCTACTTCCTGTGCAATTTTCCTACTTACTGTGCAGGTCTGCGTCCATGCTAAGCAACCAAATTCAAAAACCAAAATTTTTTTTCAATTTTGTTACCTGCTATGAGCTTTGCGCGCCTGGTATTTCATCAAATTCAAAAACCAGAAATTGTGCAATTTTGCTACTTCCTGTGCAATTTTCCTACTTACTGTGCAGGTCTGCGTCCATGCTAAGCAACCAAATTCAAAAACCAAAATTTTTTTTCAATTTTGTTACCTGCTATGAGCTTTGCGCGCCTGGTATTTCATCAAATTCAAAAACCAGAAATTGTGCAATTTTGCTACTTCCTGTGCAATTTTCCTACTTACTGTGCAGGTCTGCGTCCATGCTAAGCAACCAAATTCAAAAACCAAAATTTTTTTTCAATTTTGTTACCTGCTATGAGCTTTGCGCGCCTGGTATTTCATCAAATTCTAAAACCAGAAATTGTGCAATTTTGCTACTTCCTGTGCAATTTTCCTACTTACTGTGCAGGTCTGCGTCCATGCTAAACAACCAAATTCAAAAACCAAATTTTTTTTCAATTTTGTTACCTGCTATGAGCTTTGCGCGCCTGGTATTTCATCAAATTCAAAAACCAGAAATTGTGCAATTTTGCTACTTCCTGTGCAATTTTCCTACTTACTGTGCAGGTCTGCGTCCATGCTAAGCAACCAAATTCAAAAACCAAATTTTTTTTTCAATTTTGTTACCTGCTATGAGCTTTGCGCGCCTGGTATTTCATAAAATTCAAAAACCAGAAATTGTACAATTTTGCTACTTCCTGTGCAATTTTCCTACTTACTGTGCAGGTCTGCGTCCATGCTAAGCAACCAAATTCAAAAACCAAATTTTTTTTTCAATTTTGTTACCTGCTATGAGCTTTGCGCGCCTGGTATTTCATCAAATTCAAAAACCAGAAATTGTGCAATTTTGCTACTTCCTGTGCAATTTTCCTACTTACTGTGCAGGTCTGCGTCCATGCTAAGCAACCAAATTCAAAAACCAAAATTTTTTTTCAATTTTGTTACCTGCTATGAGCTTTGCGCGCCTGGTATTTCATCAAATTCAAAAACCAGAAATTGTGCAATTTTGCTACTTCCTGTGCAATTTTCCTACTTACTGTGCAGGTCTGCGTCCATGCTAAGCAACCAAATTCAAAAACCAAAATTTTTTTTCAATTTTGTTACCTGCTATGAGCTTTGCGCGCCTGGTATTTCATCAAATTCTAAAACCAGAAATTGTGCAATTTTGCTACTTCCTGTGCAATTTTCCTACTTACTGTGCAGGTCTGCGTCCATGCTAAACAACCAAATTCAAAAACCAAATTTTTTTTTCAATTTTGTTACCTGCTATGAGCTTTGCGCGCCTGGTATTTCATCAAATTCAAAAACCAGAAATTGTGCAATTTTGCTACTTCCTGTGCAATTTTCCTACTTACTGTGCAGGTCTGCGTCCATGCTAAGCAACCAAATTCAAAAACCAAAATTTTTTTTCAATTTTGTTACCTGCTATGAGCTTTGCGCGCCTGGTATTTCATCAAATTCAAAAACCAGAAATTGTGCAATTTTGCTACTTCCTGTGCAATTTTCCTACTTACTGTGCAGGTCTGCGTCCATGCTAAGCAACCAAATTCAAAAACCAAATTTTTTTTTCAATTTTGTTACCTGCTATGAGCTTTGCGCGCCTGGTATTTCATCAAATTCAAAAACCAGAAATTGTGCAATTTTGCTACTTCCTGTGCAATTTTCCTACTTACTGTGCAGGTCTGCGTCCATGCTAAGCAACCAAATTCAAAAACCAAAATTTTTTTTCAATTTTGTTACCTGCTATGAGCTTTGCGCGCCTGGTATTTCATCAAATTCAAAAACCAGAAATTGTGCAATTTTGCTACTTCCTGTGCAATTTTCCTACTTACTGTGCAGGTCTGCGTCCATGCTAAGCAACCAAATTCAAAAACCAAATTTTTTTTTTCAATTTTGTTACCTGCTATGAGCTTTGCGCGCCTGGTATTTCATCAAATTCAAAAACCAGAAATTGTGCAATTTTGCTACTTCCTGTGCAATTTTCCTACTTACTGTGCAGGTCTGCGTCCATGCTAAGCAACCAAATTCAAAAACCAAAATTTTTTTTCAATTTTGTTACCTGCTATGAGCTTTGCGCGCCTGGTATTTCATCAAATTCAAAAACCAGAAATTGTGCAATTTTGCTACTTCCTGTGCAATTTTCCTACTTACTGTGCAGGTCTGCGTCCATGCTAAGCAACCAAATTCAAAAACCAAATTTTTTTTTCAATTTTGTTACCTGCTATGAGCTTTGCGCGCCTGGTATTTCATAAAATTCAAAAACCAGAAATTGTGCAATTTTGCTACTTCCTGTGCAATTTTCCTACTTACTGTGCAGGTCTGCGTCCATGCTAAGCAACCAAATTCAAAAACCAAATTTTTTTTTCAATTTTGTTACCTGCTATGAGCTTTGCGCGCCTGGTATTTCATAAAATTCAAAAACCAGAAATTGTACAATTTTGCTACTTCCTGTGCAATTTTCCTACTTACTGTGCAGGTCTGCGTCCATGCTACGCAACCAAATTCAAAAACCAAATTTTTTTTTCAATTTTGTTACCTGCTATGAGCTTTGCGCGCCTGGTATTTCATCAAATTCAAAAACCAGAAATTGTGCAATTTTGCTACTTCCTGTGCAATTTTCCTACTTACTGTGCAGGTCTGCGTCCATGCTAAGCAACCAAATTCAAAAACCAAAATTTTTTTTCAATTTTGTTACCTGCTATGAGCTTTGCGCGCCTGGTATTTCATCAAATTCTAAAACCAGAAATTGTGCAATTTTGCTACTTCCTGTGCAATTTTCCTACTTACTGTGCAGGTCTGCGTCCATGCTAAGCAACCAAATTCAAAAACCAAATTTTTTTTTCAATTTTGTTACCTGCTATGAGCTTTGCGCGCCTGGTATTTCATCAAATTCAAAAACCAGAAATTGTGCAATTTTGCTACTTCCTGTGCAATTTTCCTACTTACTGTGCAGGTCTGCGTCCATGCTAAGCAACCAAATTCAAAAACCAAATTTTTTTTTCAATTTTGTTACCTGCTATGAGCTTTGCGCGCCTGGTATTTCATAAAATTCAAAAACCAGAAATTGTGCAATTTTGCTACTTCCTGTGCAATTTTCCTACTTACTGTGCAGGTCTGCGTCCATGCTAAGCAACCAAATTCAAAAACCAAATTTTTTTTTCAATTTTGTTACCTGCTATGAGCTTTGCGCGCCTGGTATTTCATAAAATTCAAAAACCAGAAATTGTACAATTTTGCTACTTCCTGTGCAATTTTCCTACTTACTGTGCAGGTCTGCGTCCATGCTAAGCAACCAAATTCAAAAACCAAATTTTTTTTTCAATTTTGTTACCTGCTATGAGCTTTGCGCGCCTGGTATTTCATCAAATTCAAAAACCAGAAATTGTGCAATTTTGCTACTTCCTGTGCAATTTTCCTACTTACTGTGCAGGTCTGCGTCCATGCTAAGCAACCAAATTCAAAAACCAAAATTTTTTTTCAATTTTGTTACCTGCTATGAGCTTTGCGCGCCTGGTATTTCATCAAATTCAAAAACCAGAAATTGTGCAATTTTGCTACTTCCTGTGCAATTTTCCTACTTACTGTGCAGGTCTGCGTCCATGCTAAGCAACCAAATTCAAAAACCAAAATTTTTTTTCAATTTTGTTACCTGCTATGAGCTTTGCGCGCCTGGTATTTCATCAAATTCTAAAACCAGAAATTGTGCAATTTTGCTACTTCCTGTGCAATTTTCCTACTTACTGTGCAGGTCTGCGTCCATGCTAAACAACCAAATTCAAAAACCAAATTTTTTTTTCAATTTTGTTACCTGCTATGAGCTTTGCGCGCCTGGTATTTCATCAAATTCAAAAACCAGAAATTGTGCAATTTTGCTACTTCCTGTGCAATTTTCCTACTTACTGTGCAGGTCTGCGTCCATGCTAAGCAACCAAATTCAAAAACCAAAATTTTTTTTCAATTTTGTTACCTGCTATGAGCTTTGCGCGCCTGGTATTTCATAAAATTCAAAAACCAGAAATTGTGCAATTTTGCTACTTCCTGTGCAATTTTCCTACTTACTGTGCAGGTCTGCGTCCATGCTAAGCAACCAAATTCAAAAACCAAAAATTTTTTTCAATTTTGTTACCTGCTATGAGCTTTGCGCGCCTGGTATTTCATCAAATTCAAAAACCAGAAATTGTGCAATTTTGCTACTTCCTGTGCAATTTTCCTACTTACTGTGCAGGTCTGCGTCCATGCTAAGCAACCAAATTCAAAAACCAAAATTTTTTTTCAATTTTGTTACCTGCTATGAGCTTTGCGCGCCTGGTATTTCATCAAATTCAAAAACCAGAAATTGTGCAATTTTGCTACTTCCTGTGCAATTTTCCTACTTACTGTGCAGGTCTGCGTCCATGCTAAGCAACCAAATTCAAAAACCAAAAATTTTTTTCAATTTTGTTACCTGCTATGAGCTTTGCGCGCCTGGTATTTCATAAAATTCAAAAACCAGAAATTGTGCAATTTTGCTACTTCCTGTGCAATTTTGCTACTTCCTGTGCAATTTTCCTACTTACTGTGCAGGTCTGCGTCCATGCTAAACAACCAAATTCAAAAACCAAAATTTTTTTTCAATTTTGTTACCTGCTATGAGCTTTGCGCGCCTGGTATTTCATCAAATTCAAAAACCAGAAATTGTGCAATTTTGCTACTTCCTGTGCAATTTTCCTACTTACTGTGCAGGTCTGCGTCCATGCTAAGCAACTAAATTCAAAAACCAAAATTTTTTTTCAATTTTGTTACCTGCTATGAGCTTTGCGCGCCTGGTATTTCATCAAATTCAAAAACCAGAAATTGTGCAATTTTGCTACTTCCTGTGCAATTTTCCTACTTACTGTGCAGGTCTGCGTCCATGCTAAGCAACCAAATTCAAAAACCAAAAATTTTTTTCAATTTTGTTACCTGCTATGAGCTTTGCGCGCCTGGTATTTCATCAAATTCAAAAACCAGAAATTGTGCAATTTTGCTACTTCCTGTGCAATTTTCCTACTTACTGTGCAGGTCTGCGTCCATGCTAAGCAACCAAATTCAAAAACCAAAAATTTTTTTCAATTTTGTTACCTGCTATGAGCTTTGCGCGCCTGGTATTTCATCAAATTCAAAAACCAGAAATTGTGCAATTTTGCTACTTCCTGTGCAATTTTCCTACTTACTGTGCAGGTCTGCGTCCATGCTAAGCAACCAAATTCAAAAACCAAAAATTTTTTTCAATTTTGTTACCTGCTATGAGCTTTGCGCGCCTGGTATTTCATAAAATTCAAAAACCAGAAATTGTGCAATTTTGCTACTTCCTGTGCAATTTTGCTACTTCCTGTGCAATTTTCCTACTTACTGTGCAGGTCTGCGTCCATGCTAAACAACCAAATTCAAAAACCAAAATTTTTTTTCAATTTTGTTACCTGCTATGAGCTTTGCGCGCCTGGTATTTCATCAAATTCAAAAACCAGAAATTGTGCAATTTTGCTACTTCCTGTGCAATTTTCCTACTTACTGTGCAGGTCTGCGTCCATGCTAAGCAACCAAATTCAAAAACCAAAAATTTTTTTCAATTTTGTTACCTGCTATGAGCTTTGCGCGCCTGGTATTTCATAAAATTCAAAAACCAGAAATTGTGCAATTTTGCTACTTCCTGTGCAATTTTGCTACTTCCTGTGCAATTTTCCTACTTACTGTGCAGGTCTGCGTCCATGCTAAACAACCAAATTCAAAAACCAAAATTTTTTTTCAATTTTGTTACCTGCTATGAGCTTTGCGCGCCTGGTATTTCATCAAATTCAAAAACCAGAAATTGTGCAATTTTGCTACTTCCTGTGCAATTTTCCTACTTACTGTGCAGGTCTGCGTCCATGCTAAGCAACCAAATTCAAAAACCAAAATTTTTTTTCAATTTTGTTACCTGCTATGAGCTTTGCGCGCCTGGTATTTCATCAAATTCAAAAACCAGAAATTGTGCAATTTTGCTACTTCCTGTGCAATTTTCCTACTTACTGTGCAGGTCTGCGTCCATGCTAAGCAACCAAATTCAAAAACCAAAATTTTTTTTCAATTTTGTTACCTGCTATGAGCTTTGCGCGCCTGGTATTTCATCAAATTCAAAAACCAGAAATTGTGCAATTTTGCTACTTCCTGTGCAATT
Source organism: Nephrocerus scutellatus (assembly GCA_947095585.1). NCBI lineage: Eukaryota > Metazoa > Arthropoda > Insecta > Diptera > Pipunculidae > Nephrocerus > Nephrocerus scutellatus. Next base: position 1,476,192 of record OX352766.1, read on the forward strand.
TTCCTACTTACTGTGCAGGTCTGCGTCCATGCTAAGCAACCAAATTCAAAAACCAAAATTTTTTTTCAATTTTGTTACCTGCTATGAGCTTTGCGCGCCTGGTATTTCATCAAATTCAAAAACCAGAAATTGTGCAATTTTGCTACTTCCTGTGCAATTTTCCTACTTACTGTGCAGGTCTGCGTCCATGCTAAACAACCAAATTCAAAAACCAACATTTTTTTTCAATTTTGTTACCTGCTATGAGCTTTGCGCGCCTGGTATTTCATCAAATTCAAAAACCAGAAATTGTGCAATTTTGCTACTTCCTGTGCAATTTTCCTACTTACTGTGCAGGTCTGCGTCCATGCTAAACAACCAAATTCAAAAACCAACATTTTTTTTCAATTTTGTTACCTGCTATGAGCTTTGCGCGCCTGGTATTTCATCAAATTCAAAAACCAGAAATTGTGCAATTTTGCTACTTCCTGTGCAATTTTCCTACTTACTGTGCAGGTCTGCGTCCATGCTAAGCAACCAAATTCAAAAACCAAAATTTTTTTTTCAATTTTGTTACCTGCTATGAGCTTTGCGCGCCTGGTATTTCATCAAATTCAAAAACCAGAAATTGTGCAATTTTGCTACTTCCTGTGCAATTTTCCTACTTACTGTGCAGGTCTGCGTCCATGCTAAACAACCAAATTCAAAAACCAACATTTTTTTTCAATTTTGTTACCTGCTATGAGCTTTGCGCGCCTGGTATTTCATCAAATTCAAAAACCAGAAATTGTGCAATTTTGCTACTTCCTGTGCAATTTTCCTACTTACTGTGCAGGTCTGCGTCCATGCTAAACAACCAAATTCAAAAACCAACATTTTTTTTCAATTTTGTTACCTGCTATGAGCTTTGCGCGCCTGGTATTTCATCAAATTGAAAAACCAGAAATTGTGCAATTTTGCTACTTCCTGTGCAATTTTCCTACTTACTGTGCACAGGTCTGCGTCCAAAGCTAAATAATCTGAATAATTTTGCAATTATGCTAATTGCTGCCAGTTCTGGTCGCCTAGTATTTCATCAGAGCTGAAATATTTTCCTATCGCTTATTTCAAGATAGTTTTTAGTTTTCTTTATTGAAAAACCAACTTCCATACGACCTATAAAGCTGAAATCTTTACCACGCCTACGCGCCATCCCGGTCGGTTCTTGGCACTTCCGTCGTTGGATGGTTGTACCTTTTCTCGTGTTTTTATGTCCTTTTTAACCACCTTTCACACGACCTAGAGGACTTAGCGTAATGTGTAAATCAGCGATCAGTCTGACGTAAAATGTCCGACGTTCCACGGAAATTACTTGACTGACTGGCACTCAACTCAGACAGAAAGACTGATAATGACCACACTTTCCCAAGGATTTTCGAGGCCTTAGTGTGTAGGTATAGTCAGGTCATTCTGAAAACTAAAAAGAGTGAGTTGTTTGAACGGGGACTGAGGGACGTCATCCTTTTTCTTTTCTTTTTTTCCTGTCGACACGATATTTTCCTTTATGAGGAGTTGTCACCGCCATCCGCCCGATGAGCTAAGCCGTTCAATGACCGTGTCGCGGCCTCCCTGCCAGTGGCAGAACCACTAAAGGGACCTCGGTCCATAACAAATGGCCGCACATTGAGCGCCATTTGTACGGCTCCATGAAATAAGTCTCAATGAACTAAGTCCCAAATGAAATAATTCCTAAAATCCGAAAATGAAATAGCATTCAAGCCAAGAAATGAAATTAGTCCCAAAATTTCGGGTTTATTTCATTATGAAGCAAGTCCAACAAGCCTCTATTAAAAATAATCAAATAATTCCTGTTGGGACTTAATTTCATTTCAATGATTTTGTCAATTATTTCCTAATGGTTTTTAAAAGGAAATAACTTCCAGAATAAATGAAATAAATGGCAAACTTTTGCGATTTGTTACATTATTCAATTACTGTACCAAGCATATATCCGAGCATTATAAGAGTGCGCAAATTATAAAGAAAACTCCCAATATGTATGGGTCATTTCATTTTTTCTTTGACTTATTCCATGGAGCCACAAAAACGCCCTTAAAACTAAATACAGGCACTACAATATGTGCTTTTACAATTTTATTGGTAATAAGTTTTGTTGTGTGAATACCCTAGCCCATATCAAATGGCTGACACTGCGTCCTAAATGATCTATTGTGTCATAAGGATTTTGTAAAAATAACTAACTAATTCTACTGAACACAAACAGTTGTATATCGATGATTGAATAATCATCGAATTACAGATATTGTGATTGTTATAAGATCGACTTTAAAACTACGTAGCCTCCTGACGTTTAGCCACTGATAGAGTGTCGTTCCTTCTGAAGCCGATTGCCGTATGCCCGAGAAACCAAGTTCCATGAGTCCATAAACCGGTCCATGCACATTGCGACGCATTTCTGTTGATGACGAACACAAAATGTATACATTAAACGCTTGTAAAGCTCAAAGAGTCAGATAATAGGGGGATTAACCTGTTCTGATGAGTCCAGGGATGATCCAGGTTTGCCTATGCACTTAACAAAGCATTTCTCAGTCATTTTCTGTGGAATATAAGAAAAGAAGAGATATAATTATTAAATAATATTAAATTATTAAATATATAATAAATATAATATAGTTCTAAGCTCGTTTACAACGATGGTCGCAGCAGCTGACGTATATGGAAGACAATACAACTTTTCGGCTGGCTAAAGCACAGTATACCATGCACTGTTTTTCAGTGTAAACCACCCACTACTGCCCGTAACATCTGAAAAATCATCATCGCATTGTTGGCTTATTGGAGGGTATCCACCTCGGCAGGGGAGTGCCAACAAAATTTGATATGTCTGAATCCACTGGACGGTATACTGTGTTTTTGCCAAACCACCATGAATTGCTTAAAAATTAAGAAAATAAATTAGTTCAACATTGAAGTAGATGTTTGTTTTTCTTGGTATTTGTTTGCAGGAGAACATTTGCTAGGTTCCATTAGGAATTGTAACCTACACACCAACACGACAATGCACTGGAGTGTAGTTGGCTACAAGATTTGCGTTATTTTCAGTCTACACACATCCAGTACTTAATTGTACTTTGCAACGTGTGTATAAAAGCCGTGTTCCATAGAAATAATTGACATTCGCCACAGTGAGGACTAAGGACTGAGGACTGATGACTTGTGCATTGGCAGCTCATGTTGGTCGACGAGAAATCGATTTTAGTCTCAAAATATCCCGAGTTCTCAGTAAGGAATCGTGTCCCATTTAATCAGATCACTGAGTATAGGCAGTGCACAGGAATACTTAAATGGAATCCAACAAATGCAAAGTTCCAGCAACTTACCTGGACTAATTTCTGTGCGTTGGCGACTGCGAATTGTTGTTTCACTTCGTCCATTAATTCACTTTTCTCCGCGCTCGAAAGATTTTCAAGTGATGCCATAATTTCGGGAATTTTATTAGTTTCTGGTCTGGATAAATAGTAAATTCCCTTGGAATTGAGGAGCAAAAATGAGTGCTGGTGCTTTAATAGCCGGTGCACGTTGCTTATGTTCCGCTGTCTATTTGACAGCAATGTGGTGGCGATTACGTTTTGTCGCGTTCGGTGTGTTGCAAAGAATGAAATGTTCAATTCTCTGTAAGAATTTCTTGGCTTATTTTCTTTGCAATTTCACTAAAAATACAAATATAATTGTATATTTTCTAATTAATTTACAAGTAAGCAGCAAGCAGCGCCTATCAGACTTGAAAAACCTAACTTCCTATATTATATAACATGTAGAGGAACTTTGACGTTTGTCAAGTCTCCAGTGTGGCAGTGTTGTAGAGATGTTAAGCAACAAACACAATATACGCCTCTGTACACTAATCTGCCGCTCATTACGTTGCTCGCTGAAAATAATGGCGTTTTTGTTTTGTTTTTATAAAAATTAAACAAATAATAATTTAATTTTAATTGAATATATTTACAAAATCTCCTTTATTGTGACGTTTTATTTATTTGCTAGATCGATTTGGTATCTTAAAAACTTAAAAACTAAAAAACTTATTATTAATAATAATTCATCAACTATTTGAAAGTGGAACTTTAAGTTGGATCTAGCAAATAAATTAAACTTTACAATAAGAAAGATTTTGAAATTAAATTAAAAATATTATGTTTAATTTAATTAATATTGCAAAGTGGAGTATTTGTAATAATAATAATATTCGGCGCGACAAACCATTGGGTCCCAAGGCTTAGCTTCTCGGAACCATTTGTGTTGTGCATGTATATTTATTTCGGCGAATTGAGAAGGTTTCCGTGACAAGTTATTACTCTCGGCCGTTTGGTAGACTTTCGCGTTAGGGACACCGTGAAAAATCCTTTTTGTGTTACTGGGATTCGAACCACAAAGTGGAAAAAGCACGAAAAAGAAATTCATTATTAATTTTAATTATTTGCTTTTGTTTTCCTTTTTGGAAATCTGTGTGGTAGGCAGAATTAGTAAGTAGTAGTAGTTAAACCGTAATTAAACGTCATTAACAACACGTTGTTAAATATAAAATACGTATTTGTTATTAACTACCTAATTGACTACATAATTGACTACGTTTTAAAGAAAACGAAACAGAAATGTAACACAAAATTGTAACACAAAATCGTAACTCAAAATCGAAACACAAAATTATTTTTGATTCCATACTAAATTTTTCCCTCACCGCCGATAAAATAGTTTCACTTACAAACAAAAAACAGGTTTTAAGTTTTTAAATGTTCCTTATTCAATCCATAGCATTCAAAAGAAATTTAATTACTCTTTTGTCTTTAACCTTCATACACCAATTAACTCCAATACTTATAATTCATAAACTGTGGCGGTTATGTGCTGTTAAAAATCATATAACAAATTTTGGACAAACGCGCTTTAAAAATTTACTTTGATAGCACACAAATAAAACTGTAATTATAATAATTTTTATAATTAAATTAAGAACATTAAACTAAACATTAAAATATTTACATGTTTTAAATTCTCTATATTATATCAGTTTCATTTAGTGGCTTACATTTTTCCTCTTTCCAATATCCAGACAATTTTATTTCGGTCATTTCTATTTGCTAAGTTAATAGTAATTCTTACTAGCTGTACATACTTATATACATACATGTACATAAATAGATTTACCATTTACTTAAAACCGTACCGAAATACACAATGGTTATTTATTAATAACAAAAACAGTTCTCTAATTTAAAACATTCAGAATGAAGTGAATTGAATTTCATTTGAAAATGACTACATTAACTTTGGAATTTACTACATGACAGCAATAAACAACATTGACTACGTAGTGAATGTTGTTAAAGTAGATTATAATTTTTTTTCTCATAGTTTAACAACTCTGGTCGGAGCTGAGATTGGTTGGTTTACATTCTTCTGTTATAATTGTTATTGTTTTAGTTAGTGTTTCTCCCCCGACTAGGGAAATAGAATTACGATACTTTGTGGTTATCAGTCGAGAAAAGGATACATAAAAAATAGAACAGTACAACAATTCATTTCCAAGCCGTTTTTATTTGGATAAGAAATATTTTAACTTTTGTAATTCACTGCTTGATAACTAGATCTCGAATGTCATTTTTTACACGTTCTGTCAAACTACAACAATTTTATTTTACGTCAGGTGTCGTGACATATACTACGTTTTTATGAATATAAATCCGAGTTAACACTGGATTAACTTAATAATACAGGTGAAGAGTACGACATAAAACGCAATCATCTTCAATACAATTGCAAAGTTGAATCATCAATTCGATTAAAAATATAAATCGAATATAAATCTATATTACATTTGAAATGTGTTCTATTTAAAATCTATACGCCTGTAACAGATAGAGTGAGACAAATTGTAAAACGTATTCGCTTAGCACGAGGAAGTGGGAAGAAGATAACTAGAGTGGGCTCGCTTAGTGTCAGAATTTCAAGATATAACCAGCCGCTTTTGAACTTTGACCGCGAGATGGCATGGGATTTATTTTAGAACTGGTCGTTCAGAGGTGCTTGTCCTGACTAGAAATTTAGAATTCCACTACATGGAAGCGGTCAAACGACCTCAGTTATTTGCCGCGCAGATGAAGAAGAATTTTAAATTTAATTTTAAATTCTCAGTCGTTCGGTCGGTCGTGGAATCTTACGATCAATTTTTAACCGACTTCCTAAAGCCTGATTTTATTGAAATTTTGCGCACATGTGCATTTCCCGAGATTTTCTATTAAAATTTGGGACCTCGGGCATCAGGGCCGTGTGTATCTCCGATGGACAACACTTTTTGTAAAAAATTTGGAGACCCCGGGCTCAAGAATCCCAACAAATTTTTTAAAAAAATCAACCCGATTTCTTTGAAATTTTATATACGTGTGTATCTCCGGTGACAACAGTTTTTGTAAACATTTTGAAGTAAATGGGCTCTAATATTAATTTTTTCCAAATTTACCCGCTTCAAACTTTGCCCATCTCCTTTGTATCTCCTATTAGATTAAGATGAAAAATTTCAATTTTTATGGGTTGTTTTTTTAAATTCTCTAGCAATGGTATGTGGATCGGTTGATAATGCTTTTTTGTAAGAGAGTGATGGAGGGTAGCCGTCTGACTTTCTCTTATAGTTGATATTAACTTCGCGTGCTCGTGGATTTGTTTGTCTGTCTGTTTTCAAGTAAAGTATAGATATTCGCAATTAGCCTCGCTGTTATGCCAAAGATCCAATTCAGCTTTCAAAGCACATTGTAGCTTTCACTCTCAATATCACTTCGATGCATTTGGCACAATTTCTCAAACGCCTACCCTCACTAATCCATCATGCAAATAATTTGTATACATCGACCTTCTTCCAACGATAATTCTTCTACTATAACACCAACAAACAACCAGGTTGGAACGAACAAAAAAATCGAACCGTAACATCGGAACAGGCCAACAGAACTTCCAGCACACGAAAGACGAAGAAAACAAAGAACACCAGAGGAGACTAATCGTCGCCTTGGCTCGCATTGAACAAATAAATGAATGCTTGGACGAAGGGAGTACTTTTGGACGACGAAAGGGAAACTGAGATGAAAACAAACGAACAGAAAGACACATTTGCTACAGTAGCAGTAATAATTTTGCCTTCACGCCTCATGTGGTCACGTATCACGTTCGTACAAACCCCAACGCTCAACTGAAACCGCTTCCTCCACACTTCCATCTTCCATGTCGTCACAGAGCACACACAACCACAACGACACTCCACGCAACCAGCTACTTTGAGTATTTTCTGCAGAACAGATGATAGGAGGAGCGAGCCTGTTTGTGTCTGCCTTTCTTGTTTATTTCATACCAGGAGCGAAGAACAAATTGCTGGTCGTTTTCGATTTGTTCTGCTAGGAGCGGAGGAATTGATGACAGCGTTGGTGACTGCTGACTGCTGACTGCTGAGCAGAAACAATCACCAGTTTGACCGAATAACACAAACGCACAGCGAATTAAAATCCAAATGCGAATTATCTTTCCTCAATTGGATGTATCCGTATATGAAGGCAAGACGTGTAACTAAAGGGGTTATTCCTGACTGACCTGAATCACACAACAGTGGAGTGGATGTTCCAAAGAGAAAGTAAAAGGATGCAGTTTCTACCTTACATCTTCTCGCCTTATAACTCATGCTCACTTACAGCTACATGGCTGATGTTAAAGGGAACATTTAATGCCAAACTTGAAAAAGTCAATTGGTATTTTAAATCACTAATTAATTTAATTGATTTTTCACAATACTGGAAGAAGCTGTTCTCGATTTGCAGTCCACTTCTTATCAATCAAAAGAATTGTGCAGGTAGCCCTACTACAACGCGGCGGCGTCGCGCTAAGACGATAACAAAGTTGCGGAAACATCCATATAACGCGATGAAACGTTGGCCTAGGACTGATGTCTAATGACTGTGTCGTATGCTTAACAAGGGTAGATATCATGTCGCGTGCAGATGTTGATGTTATGTCTGCATCGTTCGTCTTGCGGAAACCTTCATCTCACACGATGTCCTGCGTTGTATGATTTATTTTATTATGGCATACGTCCTAAGTCTGATGTCTGAGGTCGGTGGTCTCTCCGTGAAATAAAAGCAAAATCGGAGAATTATGGCTGCAGTTATGAACACAGGCTATTGAGTTATATCTGCATCTTTTCTTTTACATAAAAGCATAGACAATAGGCGCGATCGAGATGTGGAGGGCTCCGTATACTCCGTGTCCTCTGTAACTCGAACACGATTGCTTGCTGAGGAGTTGGAGAATTATCTCCAATTTGCTGAGACAAAATTATTTTGGATTCGCTCTCTCACTTTACATTATTAGTTGACTTTTGTTGCTGAGCTGACAGATAGCGAAGAATGTTGTTCGACTGAATGCAGTCCTCTTCACTGAGGAGAAAGAGAAAATCTCTAAGCCCTCCGCTATCTCGAACGCGCCCAATATAGTCGTAATACTATTTGTGATAAAAGCAGAACCGGCAGCAATTACAGACCATTGAACAATATGGCTTTCAAGTGTTCGGTGCGTGGATCGCAATAATCTTTTGGATTTTCTGGGAAGCAAAATAGGAAGAAACTTCATTACGTCAAGGATCACGGCAATGAACGTCAAGGCACGTCAAGGATCACCTCACCCAGGCTCACTCCGACATGGCTCTAGTCTAGGGTCACTTCAAGGCTCTAGTCAAAGCTCATGTCAACGCTTACGTCAAGGATTACTTCATCAAGGTTCACTTCGTCAAGGGTCACGTCAAGGCTCTCGTCAAAGCTCACGTCAAGGCTTACGTCAAGGATTACTTCATAAAGGCTCACTTCGTCAAGGCTCTCGTCAAGGGTCTCGTCAAGGGTCTCGACAAAGCTCACGTCAAGGCTCACGTCAAGGATCACTTCACTCACTCCGTCAAGACTCATGTCAAGGCACGTCAAGGTTCTCGTCAAAGCTCACGTCAATGCTTACGCCAATGATCACTTCGTCAAAGCTCATGCCAATGCTCACGTCACGGCTTATGTCAAGGCACACGCATTGTCCAGGCTCACGTTCAAGGCTTACGCATCGTCCAGGCACACGTCAGCGAGGCTCACGTATGCCAAGGCTACATACATGTATGCATTATTGCGATCCCGAAGGGCGAAGCTTATATTCAGAGGAGATGAACATTTTTTCAGCGAACGTGTGCACATTTGTACGTTTGTACGTTTGTTTGCCGTGTCGTATATCTCGGCTTCTACCAGTCAAAATTTGATGGGGTGATCAACCAACTATGTAGTACACAAACCACTTAACAAAACACCACCAAAATACTCCCAAAAGACCCCACCCCACCCCCACCGAAAAAAAAAAAAACAAAAAACCATCAAAAGACTCCAAAGTACAAAAGTTTCAACATCTTGGTTGTACTTTGGAGCCTTTTGAGGGTCATTTGGTGTTTTTTTAAGCGATCTTTAAGGAGTATTTTGGTGGTACTTGGTTGATCTTTAGAAAGTCTTTTTGGACTTTTTTGGAAGGTTTTTGGGGTCTTTTGAGAGTCTTTTGGTGGTCTTTTTGAGGGTATTTCAAGAGGTCGTTTGGTAGGTCTTTTGGGATTCTTTCTTCTTTCCCTTTATTTTGGAGGTATATTTGGTGTTCTTTTGGAAATGTTGTGGCGGTCTTTTGGTGGTCTTTTTGAAGTGTTTTGAGGGCTTTTAGGAGGTATTTTTGTGGTCTTTGGAGAGGCTTTTTGGTAGGGCCTTATGAGGGTATTTGGGGTTCTTTTGGAAATGTTGTGGCGGTCTTTTGGGAGTCTTTTGTGGGCCTTTGGGGGTGTTTTTGGAGTGTTTTGGGTGTTTTTCTAGATGATCTAGCATAAGAGACTGTTACAATTTACTACCAATTCCTAGAAAAATATTAGTACTTTTGATCAACAGGCGCAAGCGTTTGTAAAAGGAGTGTTAAGAAGAAATATAAAAAAGGAATGGAAGAAATGCTCAGAGACTCAGGCGATTAGCTGAAAGCCCCACTCTAACCTCTTAGCCGCTTACAGACAATTGTTGTTGTAATAATCAAATAATAATAACAGCCTAGGCTCCGAGGTATACCAGCTACCCACCTTCCACCCACCCACCAAGAAACAAATCTTGGGTGGGCCCGATTTGAAAATGAATAAAAAAACAATCCATTGCTTTTTGTTGTTTATTACGTTCTATCAAATATCTTTCCATTTGTGATATAATTTTATTGTTTTCCATTTTTTTTTTGTTAATTTTCCTTTTTATTTTTTATGTAATATTCGGTAAACTTACTGACTGACATCATACTACAGTGATTGATATATATTCGTTGCTTGTATTGCGTTTCATTTTAAAATCATTTTGTTTTTGCCAAAACAACAAAACAGAAACTTAGATCTAAGAGTTTAAGAGTAAGTAATAAAATAAAATAAATAAATAAATAAAATACACTTTAATTAAAGAAACAAAATAAAAATAAAAACTCTGTTAAGCTCGTGTACTTGTAAATAAGTAACTAAATGAAATGAAATGTTGTTGTTTTTTGTGAGGTATCTCGTTAAATGCTAGTGGAGGGATCAAAGTTCCAAGGTGGCCTATAGTCTATCTATAGATAGATAAAGAGCCGAGATTAGATACCAATGGGCGGTCGATATTCGTATTTTCAGCAAACGATCTTAAGAACAGGGTATGTGGGTGTATGTTGCGGGGATGACTTCGATGTCAAATTGGGACAATTATTTAATAGCAACAATAACAGCAACAACAACAATAACAAAAAAAAATAACTCTCCGATTGGCGCTGGAATGAAAACGATCGGGAAAAGGCGAACGCGATAAAAATTTGGAATGCGAGTGAATCGGTTCGCTCTTTTCCTCCCCTCGCACTCTCTCTCTCTCTCTCTCTCTCTCTCTGTCTTACTGTAATATCTCATGTAAGGACAAGGAAATGTCCAACTTTTTCATAAATTCGTTCTGACTGGATAGCACCCACGACAAACACTGTTGTGTTTTTTTTTAGAAGCGTCGTGCACTCAAAAGTCAAATGAAGTTGTCAATGTAGTTCTCGGCGCCACCGCAGCAAACAGGCGCTGCGCCTAAAACTAAACCACAATGTTGGACCAACATGAAATCAAAGTTGTCAACAGACCCTTGAAAATACGACAAAGTGACAGGTTAGATAGCTGTTTATAGCCTCAGATACTTTGTGTCATTGCCGGACGGTTATCTATGAGCGGTAGCCGAATAAGCCGCCTGATAACAAATTACAATCTCAGAATAAAAAATGCCAATTATGTTGTAAATCAGTTGCTGCATTAATATTCGCAATTAATGCAAAAATAGGTAGGGAGCCAGTATTCAGGCCGTACATTGGCACCCATAGCTTACACGAGAACACAAATGACACTAATGGATTGACAACATCACGACGCTGCCAGATACAAAAAATTACACCAAACTTAAAAATTCAGGAAGATGAACACAAAAAAGCACTTCCGTTACTTCAAATAGTAACTAAACACAAACAGAGCAAAAAAAAAGTTGAAAAAACCTAAAAGGATGCAACAGAAACCTATTATAAGGATACCTCTAGACAATCACTATCCTAAGAGCAGGCGCATTCCAGCACTCGCATATCAGTCCATGTGGAGATCTTCAGCTTTTCGCTGTCCTTCTCGTCGACATGCAGTACCTCCAGTTCGACTAGTTTTGATGGGGCGCAGCATGGACGTGGCACTTTGCTGCGATCCTGCTTCCAGATGAGACTTTGCAGCAGGGCATGGTGATGGGCTGGATTGTAGCGTGGCGGACACCGGCCGCGGCAATAGCCAGCGTCGAAGCCCTTCGGCTGAATTATAAACTCAAAGCCTTTGATTTCCTTGAAGACAACGTCCATGGTGTGCCGACAGCAGCGCTGGTTGTCCTTGTAGCAGTTGGTCTTGCGTGGCTGGCGATTTGCCGCATCGTCATTCTGATGTTGGTGTTGGTGATGGTGATGATGATGATGATGATGATAGGACTTTGAACGTTTCTCCCGGTGCGTTCCCAACCGGCCGATGATGTTTAGCACCGGCGTTAGATCGAAGCCAGATTCGTCGTCGTCGTCGTCGTTGTCGTCGGTGTCATCATCATCACCGTCATCGTCATCGACATCCTCATCATCGTCGTCTTTATTGGCGCTAGGTGTTGTCGCAGTATTGCCACCGCCACTGCCAGCGGACATAATTACATCAGCGGCAGCAGCGCCACCACCACCGCCGCTACTTAAATCGTCAATAATGCGAGCGCCATTGCGGTAGCAATTGTCACATTGGATTTCGAGGCCAACATTCGGTTGCTTATTGATGAGCCATCCCTCGACAGCTTTTGTCACGTCAAACTCCAGCCATTGGCTGGTTGTTTCGTCGGTTTTCGATCGATCGATGACGATCTCGATCTTTCGACCGTCCAGCCAGAGACGGCCGTTCGGCTCGAGCAGTTGGTACACCTTCAAGTTCAGCATATGTTTGGTGACTTTGGCGGCGGTGTTGTATCGTTTCCTTGGCGCCGCTGCAGATTGAGGCGACGATTGGCCATTAATCCGACTGGCGTTCTCTCGGCGACGCTGATGTTGTTGTTTGTTGCGTCGACGTGAATTTACCGCCAACGCTGGGCTGGTGATCAGCAAGAGACGTATGTTGGCCTCTTCAATGTCAGATGGCTGCACTTCGTTCACATCGATGTTCAGTGGGAAGTGCAGAACGATGCTGTTCTTTTCTGTTGTGCCGCTGCTACGGTGCTGCTGCTGCTGTTGCTGCTGTTGCTGTTGCTTCTGATGCTCCTGCTTACGCCTACGATGCTGCTGCCTTCTGTCAATTGATTCTGTTGTCATTGCAGATCGCTTCCGTCGGTAATGCATCGCCGCTTCAGTTGCGTTGTGCAAAATTGTCATTATATTGAGGGGCGCAATCGTCTCCTCCCAGTCTAGCTGATGGAGCGGATTTCCGAATTGCTGCAGCTCTCGTCGTTCGCGTTGGCGCACTCGACTCAGATACTCCTGATATTTGGTTGCGTATTCCTGTTGGCTGATGTTGGCCTGAAATTCGAATGAAAAGGAACAAAAGTGAGTGGAAGATTGAAGAGTTTTTTTGTTTTTCGTATGTAAAATAACAACAACAACAACAACAAAAGACACAAAATTACAAAAATAAAAAAAACCATAAGGTTAACAATTTTCTTGCAAATTCCCTTATCACATATGTGCCCCCGAACCTTACGGCCCGATCACTGCCAAATTTTAATAGAAAGTGTTGTCACCGGAAATACACAAGTGTGCCAAGTTTCAATCAAAACGGGCTTTGGGAAGTGGGTTAAAAATTGAACGCAAAATTCCACAACAAACAGACAAGCACACGGACATGCGAAGTTAACAAAGAATTTAAGAAATCAATTATTGCGTGGCTGCATTGCTACTGGTGCTGGGTGCCAACTCGTACAGCTGACGGAGTTCGTGCACGGTTAGTGGCCGGTTAGGGGGTGGTGGGTGTTGCTGCATTCATTTGTGAGCTCCTCACGTTAGTGGTGAGTGGATCAGAAAATGGCATGTAGGTTTTGTTCGCATTGATTGGTTCTAAATCAGTGGAAAAGTACACTATGATCTGTTACTCTAGTTCTGTTGAGAATTGTTAATTACATTGAATCCACTGGTGCTATATATAATTCACTTCCATAATGGTGATATTGTTACGAAAATGTAAATAGAAATATTTTGTCTCACTGTTGTGAGGGACAAAATTCTTGTGGCCGACTTTTGTTCACACACAACATGTAACGTCCTTTTTCCCAAATTTTGGGTGCACCCTGTACCAACGCATTGCAGCCAACAAATAGGTATGCAAGTGAAACGACAGCCAAGGCAACGTCACGCCACCGATCACAGCATCGCAGCACGTGACTCTTGAAAAAGGGCGAGCACGCAGGCGGTCGCTCTCTTAGTCGCTTCTTTAGTTGCCACTGCGCTGTCTGGATCACGCCTAGGAAAATGCTAGAAAAATTAATCTAAAGACAACATTTGCTTTGCATTTTGCTGTCGACGTCACTGATGCCCATCCTCTGACGACGTCATTTGCATATTCGCTGTCGACGCAACTGCTTATCATATTGTTGCGCTGGTACATCTCAGCATATCGCTGTCGTCCACTGCATTCGTTACTATCCACGCCGACGCACGGCCTTTTCAGGTTCATGCTCGTCTCAGGCTCACGCACACGCAGTGCTCAGGATTCACGCTCGTCTCAAGCTCACGCTAACGCTCACGCATCGCTCAGGGTGAACGCTCGTCACAGGCTCACACTCACGCATTTCTAAGGATTCACGCTCGTCTCAGGCTTGCGCACACATCACACTCAAAGGCTCACGTTAAAGGCGCACTAAGGCTCACGCACTCTGGTTCTCTGCAAAGCTCGTCCGACTTACGTCAAAGGCTCACACGCAAAGGCTCCCAAAAGCGGACGTAATTAACGCTCACGTCACGGATCACGACGCTCACCAAACTAGAAATTTTATTGTAACGACCCCTTTTCTCTGAACCCTGGTCACGCTGAGCTTAACCCGGCCAGAAGCAATTGCATAAGCTCAGTGATGGCGGTGATTTTGTGTTACGATTTCGAGTCACATTACATTAAATTACATTTTTCAAAAAATTTGTATGAGGCCCCCCCTGTGTCGGAGGGAACGAATACTCCAACATTTTTACAAAAAGCGTTGCCCATTGGATTTTATTTTATCTTTCCAAAGAAGATATCGTCTGTGGACGATGTTAACAAAGCTCTGCGGCATGTAATGCAAAGTGGATTCTTATCGTATATTAAGCAACAACAACACCAACAATAACAGAGCAAACTAAAGCAGCACCGCCACGCAGTACCTTCAAAAGCACTTCCAACAGAGTTGGAGGAATGGAAATCCCCCGAAAAACAAACACAAACAACCGGAGGATAAGATGAGGGATAAATACACAAAAACACACTCGTAGTGTCTGTAAGTCACAATGTCAGCGCCAGCGCTAACCAAATGTGCCAAACATCTCGTATCTGTGACTGATGTGCTGTGTGCACCTTCCGACGGACGGATGGACACGCGTCCATTCCGATTAGATTAGATCCGATGTAGCAGCAGCAGCAGCAGCAGGATCGCTGCATTCAGATCGCAGTCGGATAAATATTTACCCATCCGATCTGCAATGACAGACAGGAGCTGAGGAGGAGCTGATTGTTTGCTTGTTTGCTTTATGCAACACAACACAAAGCAGAACACTACTCCATCACATCGACGAGCGCAAGTGAGATAAGTGACGTATGAGCAAGTGGATCGCGTAAATGACGGCGGCCAATAATTAAGGGCGGCGGCACCTTTCATCTATCGACTCTTTGTTCATTCGAAGTGCCTGACATCAAGAATATACGGAATGGTATGCCTTTTCTGGCTGGTGAACTGGTCAGCTGGTCAGCTGGTCAACTGGTGAACTGGTCAACTGCTCAACTGGTCAACTGGTCAACTGGTCAGCTGGTCAACTGGTCAACTGGTCAATTGGTCAGCTGGTAAACTGATCAAGTTGTCAACTGGTCAACTGGTCAACTGGTCAATTGGTCAGCTGGTAAACTGGTCAAGTGGTCAACTGGTCAACTGGTCAACTGGTCAATTGGTCAGCTGGTCAACTGATCAAGTTGTCAACTGGTCAAGTGATAAACTGGTCAGCTGGTCAACTGATCAAGTGGTCAACTGGTCAACTGCTCAACTGGTCAACTGGTCAATTGGTCAGCTGGTAAACTGATCAAGTTGTCAACTGGTCAAGTGGTCAACTGGTCAACTGGTCAAGTGGTAAACTGGTCAGCTGGTCAACTGGTCAACTGCTCAACTGTTCAGCTGGTCAACTGGTCAACTGGTCAAGTGGTCAACTGCTCAACTGGTCAACTGGTCAATTGGTCAGCTGGTAAACTGATCAAGTTGTCAACTGGTCAAGTGATAAACTGGTCAGCTGGTCAACTGATCAAGTGGTCAACTGGTCAACTGCTCAACTGGTCAACTGGTCAATTGGTCAGCTAGTAAACTGATCAAGTTGTCAACTGGTCAAGTGGTCAACTGGTCAACTGGTCAAGTGGTAAACTGGTCAGCTGGTCAACTGGTCAACTGCTCAACTGTTCAGCTGGTCAACTGGTCAACTGGTCAAGTGGTCAACTGCTCAACTGGTCAACTGGTCAATTGGTCAGCTGGTAAACTGATCAAGTTGTCAACTGGTCAAGTGATAAACTGGTCAGCTGGTCAACTGATCAAGTGGTCAACTGCTCAACTGGTCAACTGGTCAATTGGTCAGCTGGTAAACTGATCAAGTTGTCAACTGGTCAAGTGGTCAACTGGTCAACTGGTCAAGTGGTAAACTGGTCAGCTGGTCAACTGATCAAGTGGTCAACTGGTCAACTGCTCAACTGTTCAGCTGGTCAACTGGTCAACTGGTCAAGTGGTAAACTGGTCAGCTGGTCAACTGGTCAACTGGTCACCTGCTCAACTGAATTTTTGCTGAATGATCGGTTCAGTCCCTTCCAAGTGAGGTTAGCCTTAGCTGTTAAAAAGGCATCATTATGGAAAAGGACTCAGGACTATAACTGATTCACGAAGACCACAGCAATGAAGCCATTGGGCAAGCGATGGAAAAATGTCTGCAGTTTCGGAACTCACTACATGATCTGCAGATAGACTTTAAAGCCGCCTATGATTGCAGCAGCAGCAGCAGTGAGCGCCATGACTCTAGAGGTTAGTGCGTTGGACTTCTAAGCTGGAGGTTCAATGTTCTAATCCTAGAAAAACACAGCGGTAGCCACCGCGGCTCCAGTGATTAGTGCGTTGGACCTCTGAGCGGGGGTGGTTCGATGCTCTAACCCTAATTTCCTTCCGTCTGTGTGCAAAAATAAATCACGCTCAACGCGAATAGTTGCGAGAAGCAAAGCACAAAAAGAGAAGAAACGTCTAGCAGTGTCCGTCCAGTCACAAGATCGCTTAATGATCAATTGACATCATTATCCGGCTGGTTATCTTTCTTCATTCCCTTCCCATCCGCCAATAGCAATTTTCAGGTCTATGCCTCCTACGTATTGCTATCAAGTTCAGGATGTTGTGGATATGTACAGGTCGGGGATTGATTTCCTGGCGGTAGTAGATGCAGCGGCCAACTTCCCTGTCTTTATGAGAGCTGTGCCGGGCTATCTTGAGGGTAGATCTCGTCGTTGATTTACTTCTGCAATGCCGGTTTTTCTGTGGGCATTGCTTCGATTAGTTGTCATAGCAATTTCCTCTCTGGTTTCTGGCCTCCCCAATACTTCACATTGTGCATCATAGGGAGATTGCAAGGCGATGACATTATCTCAGAAGGAGTCATGTCTTATACATGTACCCATTGGTTCGGACTTGGTATGACGTTTTGTCCTCCTCTATAAAAACGTCCTGCTAAGATACCAGCGTGGAAGAATGCCTGTTGGAAGGACAGACAAATACCTAGCATACATCTAACCACAGATGGCAATGTTTGCAGATCTCCATGAATACTGACCGGATACAGCGCATGTCTACACAAACCCAAGCTATACTTCCTTCTCCAGACAAGTCATATCCCCAAATTTCAAGTCATTTGGCCAACTTTTCAGGAGTGGATGTATGACTACTGAGTACTACAAAACTTCCAACTACCAACATCCCCCCCAAAATGTATCAAAATAACAAAATTCTATCGTAGATACTTTCGAGACAACACAGGCGGACATTCTCATCGCTTCGATTGAAGAACAAACTACATAATTACTTACGCAGCCATCCAACTACATGTGTATGTAATTAGCTGCATGGCACAAGAAGAAGAAGAAGAGGAAATTTAAGTCACAGGATGGGCGGTCAGGCGTTAGTCGGACCAACATTTGCCTCTCTATGCTGTCTTTACAGAAAAATTGGATTACGAAAGTCAGAAGAACTTTCTAAATCCACGCATAGTGGTGTGGCTTTCGGCTTTTTCCCTCATACGACCTTTAATTGCATGCCAATTACAATTACATACTCGTATGTGAGATACACACACGGCTGAGTGCGATGCGATTTAATTGAGAAACCAACCACAGTGCGGTAGCCGTTAAATTCTGGAGTGGTGGGGGGTGCGGGACACATCGAGCCATTTCCTCTGTGAAAACGAGATACACGAATGCGCTGCTTGTCAGGGCCGTTGTAGATACATACAGATACTCCTCATATGTATGCCACACAAGAAGAGCAGGCAGTCCAAGCAGATCCCCGCGACTAATCGGATCGGAATTATCGGACAGACAACGACAACGACGACGACGACGACGACGACGACGACTTACAATTCCTCCGTTGGTTTGTTCCAAATTTTAATGCGAAATTGACGTTGCTCATTGCAGACAGCAGATACCACACCACACACAACCAAATTAAAATTCCAAACTTTATGGACACTCTGCAGAGCTGCTGATCCTGAAGTGCTCTGTGCCAGCTGCTCTGCTACCTCGTACCAACTAAAAAAAAAACCATTACGATGGCTGCCCTGTCCGGCAACGCATGCGCGCACCAATTATAATTATTGGACGACCGGCGGGTCGGACTGATCGCAGGCTTTTGGGCTTTTTTGTTGTTGTATCTGTTTTGCTGGAAATTTTAATTAAAAAAACAGACAGAAATATGTGTGTGTCTGACTTTATGGATGTATCTTCTAAACTAAGTGATAAAATGTGTAAACTGCCCTGCAATGAGCATAGTACATTGTGGTGTTGTTGTTGTTGTTACTGCTACTGCTGTTGCCAAACACAATTTCATGTTCATTACGAGGAACGCAGATACACTAAGCTGACGATGATGTGGATTAGATTACTTCAGGGTTGGCAGCTGAGCACAAAACAAGAAAGCGTCGCATTCGGTTTTGGGAGTGTTGGAGCTTTTTATTCTGGCCATCATCATTACTATCGACAACACCAACCCCAACACCAACACCAACACCAACACCAACACCAACACCATAACCAACACCAACACCAACACCAACACCAACACCAACACCAACACCAACACCAACACCAACACCAACACCAACACCAACACCAACACCAACACCAACAACAACAACTTCATCTAAAACTGTGATAGAATGCAATAGTTCAAAGAGACATTTTAACACTTGGTACTTTTTTGTACAAAATTTGTATGGGTGCCCCCAGACCCCGGGTCCCGATGTCTTTCAAATTTTTACAAACTCTGTTGTCCATCTGAGATACACATGCGTATAAGATTTAAAGAAAATCGGGTTCTTTTTTGTATAAAATTTGTATGGGAGCCTCCTGACCCCGAGGCCCGAGGGGCTCCAAATTTTAAAAGTATTGTCATGGGAGATGCACATGTGTGCAAAGTTTGAATAAAATCGGGCTTAAGGAATTAGGTTAAAAATGTATCAGAAGATCGGAGCAGCCAGCCAGGCATGCCGCGAAGTTAATATAAAGAATTTAAAATGGGTAGGCTGTGTCGGTAACACGGCCGCGGGTTTTGAGCGTGACAACGTCTGTCCACGATGAACGAGCAGAAAACAAAGATCTTCGTTTCGGATACATGAACGGACATCTCAAAATGGCATAGTTCTAAAATTCTACAGCCTAATGTCAGCATATCCCCCATAGGAACAAGTCTTATAGACGCCTCTTAGTCCTACATACCGAATTTCATACGAATCGCTTGAGAAATTGCTTAGTTCCCGAAATTCCAGACCCTATTGGCCATATCACAGAATTGATAAAGCAGTTTCACTTATATATAAGTCCGTTAAGGTGGCAAATTCTCAAAGGGATGATTCCTTGCTTAATTTCGTGCAAAAAAAATCATATGGGAGGCGGAGGGTGGTCTACTTTCAGCCCCTGCGATGTACGTAGCGTTTTTAGGCGAATAGATAGACGTACTTTAAAGCTTACATGACATAACACCCTATAACTCTTAAACTCTTAAATTTTTAAGATCAATTAAGGTACAGTTCTTTAAATTAATTAAGCCATACCGATATAAAGGTCGTCCAATTCAAAACAAAAATTTTTCAAATTGTATTTACAAACACGACTAATTCGAGAAACGGCTTTGGATGCATTTTTTTTGACAAATGCAATATTAAAGCCTCTTCAATTTCCTACAAACACATGGCACAAAAGTTGTGCACTCGGTCAACAATAGCGAGATTACTACATCTACGTATAAGAAGAGTTGCATGCCGTCTCGCAGTGTTCCTGCAGCAACAGTGCAACAAAATTAGACGCCCTGTATATAGTTATTTAGATATAAAATATAATTATATAGGAAACGTGCCCCCACGTACCCCATAAACAACCTTGTAATGAGAGGTTGTCACGTCTCAAATAAAAAACGGCTTGCGTTTTTTCAGACTGACATAATAAAAAGATACAGCAGAACACAAACGTAACTGCAAATAGCGTTCATCTTTTCGAGGTTCCATCTCTTCAAAGAGTTTATCTTAGCGAGCTGCTTACACAGTATACTTGTATATACATATTTATGCAATAAAATAAATGAAACAATACAGGACCAAAGTGGCTTCCCTGAATGTTTCCGATTTGTCGCATGTTTTGGTGCAAACGTAGCGCAATAAACCCACATAGTAGCGTGATACATCACATTATTATCAGTTTGTGTTGTTGTTGTTGTAATTAAACGGACAGACGCCACAAATATTTGACTCCCACGAGATCATAACATCATTCAGATATATTTACAAAGGTTGGCTGGAGCGCTTCTGAGATTTACAGTCAGAGTCCATTGTGTGGCCATAATTGGCGTGGCGTGGGGGCGTTCAAAAGGAATACAATTTCTGCTTATTTTCCCAATTTATTAGATGCTACTCGTATTTTTCATCTGCACGGGTAGTGCATCATCAACCCAACCAACCCAACCACCCACCCACCCACCATCATTGCCAGCTGAATGTAAACAAAAAATCGAATTCCTTGCGATCGATTCATTGCGCGGCGATTGATTGGTGTGGTGTTAGATACTAGGGCTAAACTGTTGTTGTTGTTGTTTGTTGTGGCTACTGTCCCCACCGGAATTTCAATGACGTCGATTGAATTCTGCAAGTGCGGACGAACGATGCCGTGGGCGAAAACCAAGATACAAGATACGCGTCATTCTTTGTTGTGGGCAGGCAGTTGGTTGTTTGTGGGCTCCTTTTGATTTCCCAGCTATTAAGATACAATTTTTGATTGAAAATTAAAAATATTGTGTAAATATGCAAACGGTAAATAAAGTACCATAGCTGCCGTGGCTGAGTCTCTAGATAGTCTTAGCAAAATCGAATAGAGATGCCAATGACAAGGTTTCGGCGAATTCTTCACACGTCGATGACGGCGAAGAGAGATATTTTATTCAAAATTCCTGGTGAATGTCGTGGATCCCTTGCCAATTGATTGTCTTCTTTGGGAGACATGATATTCAGATAAACATTTCAGGTGTCTCTGTGTTCCGGTGCTGGTGTCTTTGAAAGTCGATCATTACACTCGTACCGTATGGAGGTATCGCAAGTCCCTGTCACCTCTCGCAAAAGGGTTCTATAACAAAATACATGCCATTGAGATTTGGTAATCACAGGGGTAATGATTTTCACTCTCCAGTCAGGCGGCTCTAAAAGCACTGAGCTCCAATTTAATTGCTTGTCAGATGCCAAAAAGGTCTAAAAAGCCCATGGTTGAAGTGTCTTTAGTATGTTTCGGCATATTCCTGACTCGAACATTTAGTGCTACGAACCGTAGCCCACAAGAGGGCCCTACTATTATCGAGAAAGATTCCCATCTTTTGGTCCAGCCTGATACTGAACTGGGTGCCTGGGTTCACGGCGCAGGGACATAAGTCCCAATATTTACTTTTGGGACTTATGACCCACTTTAATGGGACATAGGTCCCAAAAAGAATAAGGTTGCGCCTTAATTGAGACATAGGTGCCAAAAAGAATTAGGTTGGGACATAAGTCCCAAAAAATTGTTTTGTCGAAGATGGGATATAAGTCCAAAATTTTCGGACAGATAATAATTAAAAAAAATTGTGTGGACTTTCATTAAATTACATAAAATGGCTCCTTATAAAAAAAATATGTTAGGTGGGACATAAGCCCCAACATATTTTTCTGGGACGTATGTCCCAAAGATTCCCAGATTTGACTTCTTTTTGGGGTTATGTCCCGGGGACAGTGTCCCAATTTTTTCTTTTGGGACTAATATCCCTGGGATTCAGTTTAGATGACAAACCCCCTCGCCATTCACCTTATAGAAATCATAGGAAGACTGACTGGCTCAAATACCGAGTAACGTCCTTGGATATCTAAACGTACACTCTTATCCTTACAACCCCCCCCCCACCCCTCCCAACCAACTTAGCACTAATGATCTTGACAACAAGGTCAAGTTACTCACCTGTGCTTTTAACAAAGCCCTCTCATTTGTCGAAGAGGCAAGAAGAGACCACATCGGTGGACCTCGGATTTAGGGCATTTCAGGAGCAGCTGCAGGAAGCTATTCAACGTAGCCAAGGCTACAAAGCTTACAAAGCATCTCTCAAACTCTATAAAAGAGAATTAAGGACAGCCAAGCGCTCTTCTTGGAGACTCTTCTTTGATAAAACAGAGGAATCTTCTGAGGCTAAGAAAAATCCTCGCAACCAATCCAATAATGCCGAGCTGCATGAAAAAGACAGATGGCTCGTGGTCTAATTCAAGCGAAGAACCGCTCAATGTTCTTTTAGATACCCACTTCACGGGAAGCTTCCATGTGTTGAGTAATGTCAGCCTTGATAGGGCAGGCATTGGTACAAACAAACTACTTTGGGTGTTGGCTACAAAGCTTCAAGCCATACAAATCTGCAGGACCTGATAGCATAATTCCAGCCGAGCTGCAAAGGCCTTCGGATATTATCCTCCCTTTGCTGGAAACAATTCTCAATCTGGTCCATATTCCAGTTTTATGGAGAGCAGTAAACGTTGTTTTCATACCCAAAGCCGGCAAATGCTAGCATCTAAGTCCAAATGATCTCAGACCAATCGCAGTCTTTCATCATTCCTGTTAAGGATACTGGAAAGACTGATCGATATCAACATACGCAGACGCATTGACAAAAGACGCTTGTCTACAGATCAGCACGCGCATTGTAAAGGCAAGTCGGTACAAACTGCACACACTGGCACGTTCTATTGGACATTCCCTTCACCACAAGGAGTATACAATGGTGGTATACCTAGGCATTAAAGGCGCTTTTAACAACGTCAACACATCTGGGATTACGGATGCGCTGTCGATTTTAAGGGTGACCGACTCGCTTGGCAAATCTTCTACTCCCAAGCCGGATTATTAATTCAAAGCTGGGCGCATGTCATCTGCCAGAAGATCTGTCTGCAGAAGAACCCCACAAGGTTGAGTCCTGTCACCACTTCTATGGAACTTAACGGTGAATGAGCTGCTCGTATGGCTAACAGGTTAGGGCTGCAGAGTAATCGCTTATGCGGATGACGTTGCTATAAATACCCGAACACCAGAAAATGCTCTCAACAAGCTAGCTTGCTGGGCACATCGCTGTAGTTTAGGAGTAAGTCCGCACAAAACTGAGCTTGTCCTATTCACCAGGAAATATAAAGTCCCCCACTTATTAACCCTCCTTCTATTAAAGGTGTAAGCTTAACATTCTCTGATAGAGCCAAGTATTTGGGTCTTATTTTGGACAGAAAGCTAAGCTGGAAACCTAAGAGGCACTCTTCTCATGCAAAAAAGCCATTGGTAGCAGATGGGGTCTTCAAGCCCATATAACCCATTGGCTATATACAGCGGTATTTCGACATACTCTTCTATATACGGTGTGACTGTATGGTGGACTGCCTTAAATAAGAAAGTAAACCTTCTTGACAAATAAAGCAAAGGCCAAAGATCAGCTAGCCGCCTAGCCGTATGAGCGGAGCACTTCGTACAACCCCCTCAGCCGCTTTGGACATTCGTTTCAACCTTACACCACTCGACATTTACAGCAGACAAGTAGCAGTTAGTTCGGCTAAGCGCCTTAATGCTATCTCCCAGTGGTCTAGACAGGAAATCCTCCTCTCCTCTATCCTGAATTGAGTCAGGATCCCAGAAAACATTAACTACACCATTCCGCAACTTCATTTCAACAAAAACTTTCAGGTCACCATACACTCCAGATCATTCTGGGACGAAGACTTAGAATTTTTACACAGACGGGTCAAAAACAGATGACGGAGTCAGAGGCGGAGGTTCTCAAAACATCTTGGCATATCTTTCCGTCTTCCAAATCACTGTAGTGTTTCCCAGGCTTAAAATATGGGCGATAAGTGAAGCCTTGTCTTGGCTGAAGAGAAACGTCATATCCGCTAAGGATATCCGTATTGTCTCGGATGTCTAAGCTGCACTGAAATTCCCTGAAATCAGTCGACCGCACCAGGCGTGGAAGTTCTACCAAAGAGTCCGTTGTATGACGCAACAAAATACACCACGTTGCAGATACTCCAAAGACAAAGAGGAGATAATCTGATCATCGATCTCAAAGGCATCTTAATCTACAAATTCACAATTCTAGCTCTTAACTGCCGATCATCTCTGATGGAGATGACGGAGCAGTTTTCAATATCCACCTATGTTGGGTGCCTGTGCACAGAGACATTCCGGGTAACTGTATGGCTGACATACTCGCACCACCCTTCTAACCTAAATGTGGTTCCATAGGCATACCAATCGCTACATGCAAACTCTTCTTAAAGCGGGATGCTAATGCAAAAACTAACTGTAACTGGTGGCCAAACGGTACTTACTTGCATAGCGACAAAGCAGATCCGCTCCACGCTCCAAGGGTTTCATATCTCAAAAAAGATCGCACATCGGTGCTATTATAGGTGGTCATCACTGGTGGACACTGTTTCATAGGCAGGCATGCAGCAAAACTGGGAGTCTTCTCGAATGACTTGTGCAAAAGCTGCATGGATATGGATGGGGAGAAGGAGACCATCGTCCATCTTCTCTGTACTTGCCCAGCTCTCTCCCAAAAATGTAAACTCAATATGGGAGCTTTCTTCTACAACGACACCTAATGATCTCATCAACATTGACACTGGTCGTCTCATTACGATGCACACGTAGCTCTAATTGGTAGGTGGAAGGAATTTTTCCCGATCCGTGTGGACCATTGCTGATCTAAGTGTGTCAGCCACCTTAACCTAACCTAACCTATGTCCCTGCGCCCCCATTCACAAGGAGATCTCTGGCAACGAGAATGCGGACGAGCTATCTATGGCAGGTTCAGCAGCTATCGCTTCTCTGTTGCCGCGTCGTAGTGAAAATACCTCTAGGAAAGTACTGTAGGGCTCTAGCAAGCTAAGGCACTAGTCAATCCGTATTCCTATTTCAAGGCAGTCTTCTCTTTGAGTAAGGAGTGTCTCTAAGAAAGCTAAATGCCTTTCCAATGCCAATTCCATCTCAATAAGCGCGGCAGTTACAGAGTGCAGGCATTGCCTTGACATGCGGAAGACACAACCGCTTGTCTTCCTTCAATCGCTGCCTTTTTTAGGGATTTTCATTTTAGTTTTCTATCATCCCTCATAGCATCGCTTGTATCTTCAAAGAAAACAAAAACCCTTCAGACGTATCTCACGAGCACAATTGAAGCACAACCTGAATATGGAATTCGGCCACCTAAGTGCACCGAACTGATCGTCAGAGTTCGATCGAAAAAAAAAGGAACATCAGCGTTTGTCAGCGTTTTGGATTTCTATCGCTGATGACAGCTTAACAGTCGAGCAACTCAATTGAATGGCAGTCCGACTTGGCTTATGCTAATGGACATGGTGTACACATCACACAAACAAACGTAATTTACGATTATGCATTCCAATGGGGCTAAGTAGGATTTGGCGATAATGCATCGCAGGTATCCTAGAGCGGCGTCATCACTTAGCACTCACTTGCGTGCCACACATACACATACATCATTGGCGGTGAGATATTTGAGACCGGAAAATCCATCATCCACTTTACTTTCGAACAGAAAGGACCTTTCTTTTGTTCTTTTCCTGTTGCCTGTTGCTGTTGCCGTTGCCGTTGCTTTTACGTTGGCTTTGTTTGACCGACCGACCGACCGACCGACCGGCAAGATTGTAGGTGCATTTCTAGGTGGCGCGTATCTGCATTTTTCGTATCTTTGTATACAAAACTCAAAGCAAACACAGAAAATAAAAATCCACTTAACGCATCAATGTGTATGTTTTGGTGTTGTTGTTTGTTTGTTTGTTTGTTTGTTTGTTTGACTTAATTCTCGAGCGAATGCGCTAGTTATGGCGCGATCCTATTCACTTTCTCTATGGTAGGCCACACTGTGGGGCAAACAGCAAAGTAAGACAGTAAAAACCAGAGTAACAGAATTTGTCCTGCCCACTCGAACTTCTTCTACCAGTCAGAATTTGATGGCACTCATTTCAATCCTTTAACCCTTAACCCTTGTATACATATCTTATGTGATATATGGCGTCCAGTAGGTCTGGAGCTGGAGTCTTTGGATCAAACTCAAAAGTATCGAGTCCAACGGTTTCCAGGCTGATAGAAGACGCCTGAATTTAACCTTAGATGGGATCTGACATCAATGGCTTCAGTTGTTTCCGGTATGAGTGCCTGGGGGATTGTAACCTGACAGCACATCCAGCCGCAATCTAAACCATCTCACTTGTCGTCAGGATAGCAAGCTATCCCGAGTTTTCCACACGCGACCTTAGTCAGATCTGGCATCAAGAATCACCCGCTCGTTCAGGTATGAATGCAAAGCACACCCTGGTAGCATATTCTTCCGGAACTTCGAACCCCTACCACTAGGACAGCAAGCCATCCTAGGCCCACCCAATCCAAATATGTTAGACTGAACAACTAAATGGAAAGAGACAGCCCAAATGGAAGATTCTCTAAGTACTAGTAGCCCATTCTGGGTCGCTAAAGTACGAAGACATTGCCCATCCTTGAGCAAACTCTAAGTACATGCGGCCCTCTATTTATCTTTAGTGGTAAAGCCTCGCACCATACCCATATATAGGGTTAGATGCTTTGCACTGGGTGCCGGGTGACACACTGGCATAGAAGGCATTGAAGCAGCGGATGCGCTCTCTAATAAAGGAGCAGAAAGCCCGCTCGTATGGCCGTAACCGTTCTGTGGCATAGGGATAGAGGTGATACGCAGAAATAGTACGGCAGCTGCTTCCGTAAGATGGGACAATCACGCCGGCCTACAACAAGCAATGATAATGATGGGGAACTATAACCCAAAGAGGTCCCGCTCGATATTGGGACGAGAATCATTACGGGTATCCAAAAAATGACATTGCAAACTGAAAGGGCATCTGAAGAAATTAGAATTAGAAGAGGATGGCAGTTGCAGTTTTTGTGGGGAAGCGGAGAAAACCCAGTGGCACCTTCTCAATGAATGCAGAGCAACGCTCTGAGAGAGAAGAGTTCACATGGCAACTCCTGGGCCCGCTGAACTGAGCCCGCTCCATGTACTATACTATAGTCCCGGGCATTCACTGTCTCTGTAGCACACAAGCCAGGCCATGGGGAAGGGCAATAGATCCACATTGATCGCAGTGCTACTACACCCCATTCATCATCATCGTCATGTTTTTTTTTGTTTGTCAGCCTCAAAAAAACTCCACCAGAACTTTCACCGATGAGGCAGTGAGGCTGACAATTGTTTCACAGTCCAGCGGCTTAATTTCTTCAACTTATTAGCCAATTGTCGAAGAATCACATATTAACAGAGACAGACAGACAGACAGACAGACAGACATAACCTGTTCACCGAAACTATCCACGTTGCAGGTATACACACGGCAGGGATGGGTGTACTTTCCGTATCTGCGGAGCATTCAATATCCCCGTAATCGTAGATATTTATGTTAAACCGATAAGTTGGCCCCAATCAACGAATTAGGTTCTGCGGTGCAATCGCAATTAGAAACGGTGGTGGCTCTATCTGTGTCGACGTTACGCACGCTACTTATTTGGATTCTCTGTATCGGTGGTACTTTAGGATGGACAGAAGCCGGAGCTGATGGAGAAGGAGGAGGAGGAGGAGCGGCAATTTAATTCAGTTTCGTGTCATATCTCTTGTGTTTCATTGTCCACCACAATTTTGTGGGACGGTGGGTGGTAGGTAGGTGGATGAGGCGACCGAGTCAATTTGTATTCGGTCGTTGTGACTGCTGCTTTGTTTGCTTAACTGGCACTGCCAAAAGTTTAGATCGATTGTGCACTTTTGTCATCGTGCTAATGAGGTGAACTGCTAATTGCACTCCATTGTCATTTTAGACAAAATGTCGTCACGCACACATCGAAGAGAACCTTCGGACGTTCTTTGTTTGAGCGGCCAAACAAAAAAGGATACACAACTGTGGTATATGCCCATGCGGTGTTCGCGCTTACAACTGACCAAGGCAGAAGCAAATGCATTGCTGCCACATCTGCATTAAGCCAGAAACAGCCAACATGCGCTCACGGCCTTTTTTACTTCAATGTTACTTCTTGTTGGGGTCGGGTAGTGCCGCTGGGTTTTGGGGATTTTCTTCTGATTTATTGGCCAAAAAGGTGTTAACTGTTGTGTAATGAAATCCACCAACTAAGTAAAATTAGACAACAACAACCAAAACCAAACCTTCCGGTTGTGTAAAAATAAGTTTGCATCTACTTTGCCTGCAATTCGGAAATAGCGGGCGATCCCCGTCGTGCTCTTTCGCGGGGCTTCCCTGTTTTTTTCGATTGTTCACGCGCCAGCGATGAGAATGAAAAACGCTTGTCATCATGATACGCATCATCAGATAGACAGCAACACACACACGTGCGCGCAATACGAACAACAACAACAACAACAGCAGCTCCAGCAAATAATCGAAATAATTAAAATTCCATCGCAATATATCTGTGTATCCCCCCCTCCCCTCCACCAACCATCCATGTATCTATGTATATGAACATTTGTCAAATGGGATGAGCGCAGATACAAAGCACAAAAATGCGGCTTTGAGTACACGACAAGATCGAGATCGAGATAATGAAACACTTGCCATTAGCATAACCGGTCGTCGTCGCAGTCGTCGAACGTCGGCCGTCGCACGCAACTTACATAAACAACAGTGGCGAGGAGTACAATTATGACGGAGGACGGAATTACCGCAGTAAATGCTTAAAACTAGAAATTGCCCGACACAAAACCAACGAGAATTTGGTGATATCCATTGTCGCCATTAACTAACATCGCAGTGAAGTCAGCCGCATACCCAAAGGCCATGTAGCCCGGTCGTCTACTAACGTAAGGTGGAAGATCTGCTTCTTGCGAGCACCCTTTGACTGCGTTAACCACCACAGATACCATTACATGGCGATAGAAGAAGTCTTGACTGAAGGTTGTCCGCTAATGATATCCGCATCTTCTCCGATAGTCAAGCTCCTCTGAAATTTCTACAATCAGTCTCAACGAACTCTATTGTAGCCATAGACTGCCGATCATCTCTCAGGGAGATGGCGGAGCAGTTCAACATTCACCTGTTTTGGGTGCCGGGGCATAGAGACATTATGGAGAACTGTAGGGTTGATGAACCCGCCAAAACAACACAGAAGGTAAGACTAGGCTTTTTAGAGTGTTGGAGGTGAATCTGGACTAACTGCAGCGTTTTTGCTACACTCAGGCAGAGAAACCAAATCTTCCCTTTCTGAAGGCGAGCTAAGAAGAAGTCGCTGAAATTCCACCGTCTCCATATCTGACAGTGGCTCTAGGTAAACAACAATGAAGGGGTCACCGAAGCATCGTCATCCATAGAAAGAAAGGAGGTACTTGATTTTCCAGGGTCTGAGAGATGGGGGGCAGTATTTCCTGCGTTCAACTCGACCTTCTTATAGACTTTGAGTCTTTTCCCATCCAAAGAAACCGAAACCGTTGATTGGACGTGGAGTCGTTGCTGATCCGCTTGCTGTCCTTATCGACAAAATCTTGAACTTGGCAACTTGCCTCGGTGTTCTGCTGATGTCCGAGGGCTTTCAGTGTTCGAAGGGCATTTCGCCGATCTTTGCAGTACGATCTTAAAGGAGTGTGTTTTCGCGGACATCTACTACAAGGTTAGTAAGAAGATCTGTACTCTCCTTAGTGTTACTTGCAGCGGAAGGGCCATGAAGTGCCACAATCCTCCCAATGTTATGGCCACCCTGTAGTTGTCGGCACTGTTGCAGGATATCTGCCGTTAGACAACAAGGTCAGCGTACTACCGCCTGGTTGAGAAAAAGGACCGGTCTTTGAAGTTTTAAATGTTGATAGAGAGGGAAGAAAGGGGAAAAGGGATAAGAGCGCCCTTTGGTTTCAGGACTCATCTAGAGAAAATTCCCAAGAATCTTTGACCTTACTTAGCCGCTACAACTCGACAAGTTCGACGCTCAATTGGGAGCCACCCTCAAAAAGATCTGGACAGTTTTTCGATCTGGTGCTTCAAAAATTGCTTAGAGCTTAATATCACCAAATGCCAATCTATGACCTTGTCACGTAAGTGCAATAAGTCCCCTCCCCCGCTTTACATTCTCCACAGTTGACCCATAACACCCGTCCTATCTTTTCGTTACCTCGGCACATTGTGCAACAGGATGCTAAACTTCCGAAATTGATTAAGTTCTTCAATTATTATGGAGAAGTAAAGAAGGAGTTCCATTGTACCAAAGAACTAAAAAAGGAGTACTGGTGCGATCCGGACTAAATGGATGCTTCGCCACTAACACACACATGTATTTGTCGTGAGGTCTGTCGGTCGGGTCGGTGGTCTATCAACAGGCCGATTAACCGATTAACAGGGCAGCAGCAGCAGCAGACGATTTGGGCGGACGCGCTGATAAGTAGTTGTCGCGGATTTTCGATTGAGACGCGCGACACTGGACCGATCATTGCAAAAACCACATAAATTAACATCGCTAAGCAGGTGAATTGAATTGTGTGCGTGTGTGTGTGTTGTGTCGGTCGTATGTATGCCATCTGTAGATTGTAGATTACTGGAGATGGAAGGAAAAAAAACACACATGCGTTCGATGGAAATAGCGGCGCGCGCGCGTTCGTCGTCCAAGCTTTGATCAGAAAGTGGATCTCAATAAAAAATTCATTTTTGTATTCCGCACACGTCGTTGTCGTCGTCCGAATTTCGGACAACAAACAAACAAGAAACCGCTTGATGGTAATGAACCTTCATGTGCTTTTCGTGAGTGGGCACACCCAGTAGTAGTACCACAATCGAGAAACTAGCCAGCCGGTGGCAATTATCACTAATTAATTACTAATAATTTTTTAATTTATTTTTCCAACATAAATTGCACAAAAACAACAAACCAACCGGTAGATAGTTAGCCAGTAAAGATAAGATATTGGGGTCAAGGATGAGTGGTGTCTCTTTGACTTTTTGAATAATGGAACGAATATAATGAAATGCGAAAACTTCTTCCGATAGGATTGTTGCAAGTAACTCCCATCAGATCCCCGACAAAAGCAGAATTTTCTTTGAGGTTATTGCAACAGCTGACAAGCACTGATAACAATAACACCACATACAATAGAAGCTCGAAAAGATGAACGCATTACTCATCTCTTCGAGATAATTATTTTGAAACATTTTTGCATCTGGATATGTAGATCAATGAGAGTTCATAAAAAGGAAAAACATAACATTTAATTTTGGGACACACTTTATAAGAACGTAATACATAAGATGGTAAAGCGGAGCTTCTCAGCTCGCCATATGGATAGTTGTTACTCAGTCTAAAGATTTAATTAAGATTTCTTAGCGAAGAACTCCATTTTTTAATATTTTTCCTCCCAAAACTACCCCTAAGTATAAAAAAATCTCAAAATTATGCCATCGTAAGTCGATAGCTAAACAATTGTTTTAAAACAAGGCCCATCAAATTCTGACTGCTAGAAGTCGAGATATACGAGTGGACAAACAAACAAACAAACACAAGCCGACGCAAAGTTAATTTAGAACACAAATGTGTTCGGATAGATCGAAGAAGGAGCCACTTGTAGGATGAAGATGATTCGCGGATCCAAAGGACCCAACACTTTTGCACGATCTATGGATCGATACACAAAGTCATCGTGTCTTGTTGGGGATCTGCGGACTATTAGGAAGACCGATCATTGTTGAGGCGGACTCTTTACGAAGTTATGCAAACGTAGCGCAGCTTAAAGAAGAAGAATAAAAAGAAGAAAAGATGTATCTATCTATCCATATATTTATCTGTATATCTATCTATCTTTATCTAAATATCTTTATTTAAGAAATCTGCATCTGTATCTAAGATATCTCTATATCTCCATCTATAACTAAGATATCTGTATCTATATCATGGATATCTATACATCTCCATCTATAAATAAGATCTATATCGTAGATATCTTTATCTGACATATCTATATCTATATCTATAACTACGTTATTTGTATCTATATCTAAGATATCTGTATCTATATCAAATATGTCTATATATCTCCATCTATAACTTATCTCTGTATCTATATCGTAGATATCTATATCTATATCGTAGACATCTATATCTATAACTAAGATATCTGTATCTTTATCTAAGTTATCTATATATCTCCATCTATAACTAAGATATCTGTATCTATATATCTCCATCTATAGCTAATATGTCTGTATCTATATCGTAGATATCTATATCTACATCTATAACTAAGTTATCTATATCTATATCTACGATATCTATATCTACGATATCTATATCTATAACTAAGATATCTGTATCGATATCTAAGATATATATATATCTCCATCTGTATCTGATATCTGTATCTATTTTTAAGATATCTATATATCTCCATCTATAACTTATCTCTGTATCTATATCGTAGATATCGATATCTATATCTATAACTAAGATATCTGTATCTATATCAAAGATATCTATATATCTCCGTCTATAGCTAAGATGTCTGTATCTATATCGTAGATATCTATATCTATTTCTATAACTAAGATATCTGTATCTATATCTAAAATATCTATATATCTCCGTCTATAACTAAGATGTCTGTATCTATATCGTAGATATCTATATCTATTTCTATAACTAAGATATCTGTATCTATATCTAAAATATCTATTTATCTCCGTCTATAACTTAGATATCTGTATCTATATCAAAGATATCTATATCTACATCTAAGATATATGTATATGTCTATCTATCTTTCTAGTGTGGAATCCATAGTTGAGTGAAAAACTACAAAAATCTATATCATCACCACATTAAATGCCAAAGACGTTGATCTACGCCATTAATCACTTCGCGGAGATCGTCGTCGGCGCAAATTTTAAAGCCAAAATGGCAATAAACCACACCGTGCCCCACCGTATCCCGGTCGAGCTGCACATTACCGATGAATACCAAAATAGATCTAAAAGAGAGATCAGGTCGATCAGTCAATCATCCGATCAATTCAGTTATAAATTATAAGTTCTTCATACTCGTAATGAATGAAAATGAATCGTCTTAGGTGAATCGGAAGAAGAAACGCGTCGACACCGGCCACTGGAACACCTCGCATTCCTTTTGCACTACATTGGGATTTGTGGGCGGAGGAAAGCAAGTCAGTCAGTTCATCAGGAATGACGATGATGATGCCGATGATGATTACGAGTATTACCACCGACACACATAATAAACGAAGAACATTTTGGAATGTCTGACGCACCAGCGAACCAGATCGGCGGCATGCTAAATAATAAATAGATTTTTCTACAAAAAGAACAACCACAACCCCAACAACAACAATAACAACAGAAAAATCGCACTCCAATAGAAAATATTAAGAAGATCCTCATCAAATCAAAGATCAAAGACGCAAAGTGTCGGGAAAATTCATTGGGATTCACTCCTCCATTCCAGCTTTCTTGTGATAATAATTAGTATTCATGATGTTGATCACTAATCACACCTTTATCACTAATACAGTTGTTGTTGATTTGTGACAAAGATTCTGTCAGAAATGTTATGCTCACGTTGGCTGACGCACATATTGACAGCTGCGGTGACGACGCTGTGTCAACACACAAATTTCTACCTGAAGTTGAAGTTTAACTCCTTCTCCGAACGGTGTTCGGCCGGCGGTGTGTCATGTCATGTCATACGGTGAGCGATTGTAAAGTTCCGATAAGATTATGAGCGCGCATCTGCGATAGAAACTGATAATCAACCCGATGAAGAAAAAATGCAAATGCAGCGGACATTTATGGTAATGGCCGTATGTACACGTCGTACACATTACAGTTACGTGAACGTACTCGTATGTGGAGAAGCATTTTTTTGGAAACTAACAGCAGTGACTATATTGGAATGCAGACCACAAGATCTCCTTTAGGAAACACTCGAAAAAGATGTCAACTACAAGATTCTTTCGAACACCAGACAAAGGCTATTACCAGATGCCAGTGGCGATGTGTGGAGTTCTGAGAAAGGTAACCCGAAGCAAAAGTAGAACAAACAGTTCTCAATAATTTGAGAAATCTTTTGTTTTTCATTTTGTATCTTTGTGTTGATGTAAACAGAAAGTTCGCTGGTTAACATTACATTGACTGGCCTACCAATTTGGAGAAAATTCACCCGGGTGCCAATTTTTATTACTTACATTATTTAAGATACAAAACAACAAATGGTGATCGTAAATAGCTTTTAGTTACAATACTTCTGCACGGTACAGGACGACAGAAAGTCACGACGTTTCGTTTTTACTTCTTGTTGCAGGTATTTAGTTTAAGATCGATTTTTAAAGAGTAAAAGAACACTTACGGTTGATAGTACAGGTCGGATAATTAATATAACTTTGATATACGGATGATTCTGTGGCATTCTTTCCTGAAGATTCATCTGACCAACATGGATGTGATGATTCTGAGCCGAAAAATGTATCGAATGTCATGGAAGCTATAGCAATGATGGAATAACACCAGTATCTAAATGCTTTTATACATGATAATGGTCAGCGAAATATCGAAAATATCAGCGAAGGAAGATTTACCATTGCTGATCCATTTAACAAATACTTAGTTAATATATCAGAAATACTTAAGCCCAACATAACAACATACAACAATTGTAATTGCAGTTTTTCAACAGACATATAAAAGCAATCAGATATGTCAAATACTTCAAAAATGCTGTACCTCAAGACTCTGTGCTTGGTCCTCCTTTATTTTTGATTTACAGACAATAAGATAATGGTTTGCGTTTCATAAATTGGTGATCAGTGCTAAGACTAAATGTATGTCCTTTAATACATCTGGCGGATGCTTTGTCAGATTATAATATTTTTTTATCATTTATTTGATAGTGAACAGTTTGGTATGCCCTTGCACGCTTGCGGCAATAATAACTTTCTTTCAGGAATAACTGTCCAGACAATTGCTTTAAAATTTATTGAGTAAAAAGTAACAAATACCTTGGAGATTTGAATGATCGCAACCTGAATTGGAAGGTTGTGATCAATCACTGGCTTTCAAATATTTTTTAATGATAGTCACTCGGAATTTGTAGCTGCTGGGACATTTTTGCACGAGGGAGGTTAACAGAGCATATGGGAACATAGTTAATAGTTTTATTATGGCCTCGCACATTCTAAATATCAATACGGGATGACTAGTTGGGGGGGTAGAACGTATCCTGATATTTTAAGAACCTTACTAATAGCGCAGAAACACTTCGAAGATCGCCAAGCTCCTAGTTAATTAGCTAGCTATTAATTTAAGAATCCTTCCTTTAAGACACCTCTAGGTTTTTAAAGTCCTGAGAGAGTTCTTCAAACAAAGCTAGATATTAGAGTATATATACATAGCTTACGCATAAATAATTTGGCTCTAGTTGACGTAACTGACGTTGACTGTAACAGCTCCGAAGTTTTTTAATGAACGACCATTGAATCTTAAATGATATACTAGATATATGTACTAGTAAAGAAACTAAAATCTTATCTTATAAGATTGTAAACTTCTCGTATATAAACCTCTCGGTAACCTTTAGTTACCTTTAGAGAGAAAGAAAGAGAGAGAGAGAGAGAGTGAGCGAGATAGAGAGAGAAAAAGAGGGAGAAAGTGAGAGATGGAGAGTGAGAGAGAGTGAGAGAGGGAGTGAGAGAGAGAGAGAGAGTGACAAAGAGATATGATAAGAAAGAGACATGATGAGAGAGTGAGAGTGGGAGTGGGAAAGAGATTTGATGAGAAAGAGTGAGAGTGAAAGTGAGAAAGAGAAATGATGAGAGAGAGAGAGAGCGTGAGGGTGAACGTTGGAGTGAGAAAGAGAGTGAGAGGGAGAAATAGACATGATGAGAGTGAGCGTTGGAGTGAGAGAGAGTGAGAGAGTGAGTGAAAGAGAGAGGTGGGAGTGAGAGTGAGACATGATGAGAGAGAGGTTGGGAGAGAGAGAGTGAGAGTGAGAGTGAGAAAGAGACATGGTGAGAGTGAGAGTGAGAGTGAGAGTGAGAGTGAGAGTGAGAGTGAGAGTGAGAGTGAGAGTGAGAGTGAGAGTGAGAGCGAGAGTGAGAGCGAGAATGAAAGCGAGCTTTTCTGCGGCAATGCCCGTCAAAACCAACTGAGCCTTGACTGTGACACAGTGGCAATGAAATACATTTAGATACGAGCACAACAACAACAACAAAAGGTTTTATCAAGCAACGCGGTGCAGTGCATTAAAAAATAACGAAAAAGAAGAACAATCGTAGTACGTATAACGCGCAGCACGACAAAAAATTATCTTTCACTGCACAGATACAATGGAAGATAACACGTGTGTGCGTGCGTGTGTGTCGCGGGAAGGGTCGTTAGTCGTTTAGTTGTTGTTGTTTTTTGATTTTGATGTTTTTTTTTGTAATCAGCAAATTGAAATGACACTTCGAAGGGAAACGTTCAATTGCTAGGTGCGAGAAAATCATTTCATCTCTAATTGAGATTTGCGAATAAAGTCTTTTGGGGATGCACGGTACCAGAGTGCAACCGTAAGCTTTTTTCTAATTGCTGTACGCTTTCAGTCTCGAAAATGAAAATGAAAAAAAAAATCAGTTGACGAGGTGAGGTGATTGACAGTCATTTGGGTGTAATCAGAAGACATTCAGTGTACAGAAAGACCTTAAGTTGGAAGTGGTGCTTAAGAAAATTCTGAGCAATCCTGAGATTGAACTCTTTTGCAGTTGAAATGGGAGGAAAGGGTACCCCATTTGATGAGGATAGCAAACGTATCTGATTTAACTCTCTTGGTATCTTATTGAAGATTTAAGGTCTTCCCGCACCCACACTACTGGCACCTATCGACTACACCACAAAGCCACAGTATCTCGTTCGATAGATTCGAATGAGTCAATTGGATTAAAAGTTTTTCCAAAGTTTGTTAAACTCTCTATTATGTAGACAGAGGCTAAGCTCTCAAAAATAACTTCACATGTATCTACGCATCCAGATAATCCAGCACGCGTCAGAGCTAATTGTTGCGCTCCATTTCGGAGGGGATACTTTGTTGTTCTGTTGTGGCGGTACCGCCGAAGCAGGTTCTGTTTTTCTCACTCGGTGCCTTGAAGGAATAGTGCACCGTAATTATCGGCACTTCCGCCAGATCCACAGAACAAATCCACTAAAAAGATACATTGCTTTCGATTATTGTGATAATGCCATATGTTAGACTTTTGTGTTGTTGTTGTTGTTGTTGTTTAGGATGTTTACAAAAAAATTAAATAAAAAAAACACTTGATCTGTCTATTGGTACACACACACATACAGCCCCCTTTGCGTTTTAATGAAAAGCTTGCTACGCAGCACGCACAGAACAAATGTCACAGAAGTTCGATGCACTTCTTCCTGGTGGTGGGATGATGATGATGATGATGATGCGCCGGGGTACTCTGTACAGTACTCTGGAAGATCTCATGATCGTAATTGAATATCCAGCCAGCAGAAAGCCACTGAAATAAAGTCCCTCCCTGCCCCAACCATCCCCACCAACACAAAATTTAACAACAGACTCGGCGCGACGCGGCGGTTTCTTCTATGATCCGATCTGATCTTTTCAGTTTCAGGGGGATTAATTGTGGAAATTCTTCTCATTTGGGTTTTCCTGTCTGTGAGCGTGTTTATGAATCAATTATTAGAAGTAGCGTGTGGCGGTCTGACGGCAACTGGCACTGGCACTGGCGCTCCAGCGATATGCATTCTGTGTAAGGCCAGTACTTAGCAACAACAGGCACATCTAATCCGTCGACACGATCTTTGCGATCGTGGTTGTTGGTGTTTTTTTGTTAGTTTGGTTTTCCCTACTTGTAGACCACTCTCTGCGCGCATAATTTACACCGAAAATGGCTGACAAATTTCACACAAAAGCAAATAATCCGCCGTGTCGATCATCTACTGATGAATATTCATTTCCTTCGAAATTCGTTGGCGATCGCTCACTTCCTATTGTACTGTGGTTGTTGTTGTTGTTGCTGTTGCCAGAAGCTTAATTTCGCGCTTTCGGAACAGACAATGTGATGTCTTTGCTCACTGCACTGCTGCCACATCTACCTTCTTCGATCATCGATCATAGAGTTATGCTTTCATACTCGCCTTGCGGTTAATAGATTTTTAGAAATGATCTCATCATCCACAAAACCAACTGAGCCAGGGGGGTCTCCGCTCCAACAATGGTTGCAAATTAACTAAATTTTTCATCAAAGCTCTCGTTTGGTTGGGACAACTTTACGTGAGTTTGTCCCATGCTCAGCAATGAAGCTGATTTCTGGTTGAACGGCTTCGTTCGGCTCATTTTGGCAAGTCAGCAGCAGCAGCCCGAATCCGTTCCCGATATGCAACCACACCAACAAACACTTACTGTTCGCCTTTCAAGCTATATAGCGATCATTGGCCGATACTTCTTATTCTATTATGCTGGCAACACTGTCATTCATGGCATGCAATGAAGATCGCCAACATCGGACCATGTTGACTGACTTACTTAGGGATGAATTGTTTGAGGTTGACACTTGAAATGCAGTGAGTCTGAATACAGTAGGCCCTCGATTATATGAACCAGCAAACAAGCTGCTTTTTTCTAATAACTTGCGCACGCGAAAAGGGGCTTAGGACACCATTAGGATGAGAAAGCAAAAGAGGAGATGTCTATTAGTTTGTTCGTAGAAATTCGCGAGGGTATCAAAAAGACGCACTCTAGCGCTAATTGAAGACCTCGCAAGTACATCGCGGTTCAGCACTCTACCTACCTCTACCTATGAGTTGGTATTTTGAATGCCTGCGGATTGTAGCAATGAGGAAAAACATAGCTGGGGAAAGTATTCCACATACGTGTTATACGGCTGAAGAACGTATCTCTGAACCTAACTGTACGTCCAAAGATGAGTTTGGGGCAGAACCAGTCTTCAGATTGACGTGGCCACCGCCAACGAAGGCATAATGCCATGCTCCTCTTCAGACATCAATCAGGACCATAAATAGATGTACTAATATTATCTGATTGGTAGGAGCTGAGCCTATCTTACACCAATGCCGATTTATGGGATGACGGCAACCGGTTGTACGATGCGCAACTCCTCGCCGAGCAACTTGACGTACCGGTAAACCATCAGAAGGTCCTATTGATTTACCATAATGGCAACATCGGGGACACCTCTGATGATACCAATACTGTGCCCTAACCGCATTTGGTTAGTAGGGAACATTCGAATCCAGATAGATCATTAGTCTGAAATTAACGATAGATTCCATTACCTTCGATAGAACCGACAAAAAAGCAATAGGACGGTAGTAAGTAGGTGCCGATTTATCACCTTTTTTTTGAAACGGGTTAGATATTTTCTGTTTTCCAAATTGATGGAAAAACATTTGACAATTTTGCCAAAGTATGATCACATCTTTTCAATACTAATGGCGGAATACCGTCGGGGCCAGTCGCTTTATTGGTATCAAGTTCTTTAAGCATCTTTGAAACAACCCGTGGCCGGAAATAGATTTTAGACAAACCAGGGCCTAGATTCGGGAGAATTGGAG
Organism: Nephrocerus scutellatus; assembly: GCA_947095585.1. Classification (NCBI taxonomy): domain Eukaryota; kingdom Metazoa; phylum Arthropoda; class Insecta; order Diptera; family Pipunculidae; genus Nephrocerus; species Nephrocerus scutellatus. Next base: position 1,516,419 of record OX352766.1, read on the forward strand.
GGCATTGGTTAGTTAAAGGAAGGGTAGACGCACCAGCGAAATGAGAAGCTAAGAGATTAGCTCTGTTGTACACATTGCTCTGTTGTACACATTGCCCTGCTGTACACATGGCTCTGTTATACACATTACTCTGTTGTACACATTACTCTGTTGTACACATTGCTCTGTTGTACCCATTACTCTGTTGTACACATTACTCTGTTGTACACATTACTATGTTGTACACATTGCTCTGTTGTACACATTACTCTGTTGCACACATTGCTCTGTTGTACACATTACTCTGTTGTACACATTGCTCTGTTTTACACATTACTCTGTTGCACACATTACTCTGTTGTACACATTACTATGTTGTACACATTGCTCTGTTTTACCCATTACTCTGTTGCACACATTACTCTGTTGCACACATTGCTCTGTTGTACACATTACTCTGTTGTACACATTGCCCTGCTGTACACATGGCTCTGTTATACACATTACTCTGTTGTACACATTGCTCTGTTTTACACATTACTCTGTTGCACACATTGCTCTGTTGTACACATTACTCTGTTGTACACATTGCTCTGTTTTACACATTACTCTGTTGCACACATTGCTCTGTTGTACACATTACTCTGTTGTACACATTACTCTGTTGTACACATTGCTCTGTTTTACACATTACTCTGTTGCACACATTACTCTGTTGTACACATTACTATGTTGTACACATTGCTCTGTTTTACCCATTACTCTGTTGCACACATTACTCTGTTGCACACATTGCTCTGTTGTACACATTACTCTGTTGTACACATTGCCCTGCTGTACACATGGCTCTGTTATACACATTACTCTGTTGTACACATTGCTCTGTTTTACACATTACTCTGTTGCACACATTGCTCTGTTGTACACATTACTCTGTTGTACACATTGCTCTGTTTTACACATTACTCTATTGGCCAGATCCCAGAATTTCCATAGACGCTGTGGCCGTAGTAATATATGTATTTATATATATATAGTTCTATTTGTAGTTATATACATATATAGATACATACATATTAAATATAGTTATAGAAAACGAGGCATATAATTGACAAAAGTGAACAACAGAGCAATGTGCACAACAGAGCAATGTGTGCAACAGAGTAATGTGTGCAACAGAGTAATGTGTACAACAGAGCAATGTGTGCAACAGAGTAATGTGTACAACAGAGTAATGTGTACAACAGAGCAATGTGTGCAACAGAGTAATGTGTGCAACAGAGTAATGGGTACAACAGAGCAATGTGTACAACAGAGCAATGTGTGCAACAGAGTAATGTGTAAAACAGAGCAATGTGTACAACATAGTAATGTGTACAACAGAGTAATGTGTGCAACAGAGTAATGTGTAAAACAGAGCAATGTGTACAACAGAGTAATGTGTACAACAGAGCAATGTGTGCATTAACATTACTCTGTTGCACACATTGCCCTGCTGTACACATGGCTCTGTTATACACATTACTCTGTTGTACACATTGCTCTGTTTTACACATTACTCTGTTGCACACATTGCTCTGTTGTACACATTACTCTGTTGTACACATTACTCTGTTGTACACATTGCTCTGTTTTACACATTACTCTGTTGCACACATTACTCTGTTGTACACATTACTATGTTGTACACATTGCTCTGTTTTACACATTACTCTGTTGCACACATTACTCTGTTGTACACATTACTATGTTGTACACATTACTCTGTTGCACACATTACTATGTTGTACACATTGCTCTGTTGTACCCATTACTCTGTTGCACACATTACTCTGTTGCACACATTGCTCTGTTGTACACATTACTCTGTTGTACACATTACTCTGTTGCACACATTGCTCTGTTGTACACATTACTCTGTTGCACACATTACTCTGTTGCACACATTGCTCTGTTGTGCACATTGCTCTGTTGTTCACTTTTGTCAATTATATGCCTCGTTTTCTATAACTATATTTAATATGTATGTATCTATATATGTATATAACTACAAATAGAACTATATATATATAAATACATATATTACTACGGCCACAGCGTCTATGGAAATTCTGGGATCTGGCCAATAGAGTCTGGAGTTTTGGGAACCAAGCCGTTTTTTTAAATGACGAAGAAGGAAAGGAAATTTTTCATTGCTAGCAAAATGGCTGAAGTGATAAGTTGTGAGGCTTCATCAGCATTATCGCTGAAAAAGCAGGTTGACCAATCAAATGAGCTATAAAATTAGTTCAGGAGCTCCCAGTTAGCCTTTTATGAGGAGGCTCTATAAGTGCTGGTGTTATTGAAAATTTGGCTATTACCAAAGCATGGTCAGAAAGTCCTAATGGAGCAGATACATCCATAGATACATCTTCTTTTGGTTCCGAACAGTTCATAAAACGGAGAGTTTTTTCAATCCAGTGTTAAAATAGAGTTAATTTAATTGAGAATTCAAATAATCGAGGGCATATTTCATAGGGAGTTGAAAGTTTATGTTATCGATCGTTCAAAGAAATGAGATTCTACTGTATCGTCAACCCAACACCATTCTAAATTCTAGACCAAAGTTTTGTTTTTAGAAATTTCCGATCTCTATCGCTTTCGGGAAGAAATGTATCCCATCTCGTCAGGTGCAACTATTCCACCTGACGAGGTGCAGCCCATATTATCATCACCTCTAACCACCTCATTAGCATTTCCACTATCTACCGCCCTGACCGTTCGACGAACCTAAACAAACTGAAGCTTGCTCGCGGAGCAATACAGATTACATGTCATGTTCAGTTCATGTTTAGGGTTTTCAGTTTATCTGAAACATTATATCTGCATGCACCGATGTGCGAGCTATCTGACTGTTTGCTCTAAATTTTTATTTGACGTCGCATCTCAATGAATCTGTGTGTGTGTGCGTGTGTGTGTGTGTGTGTGTGTGTGGAATTAATTGCAACTTCGGTCGTCACTGTAATAATCGTAAATAATAGAGATGGTCGGAGAGGAAACAAAGGCCCAACCGACGGACGTGCCCGGCACAATAATCAACCTTTGGCAGATTGCATTCAAAAGGAGGAACGTTTATGGCAAAATAAAAATAAAAACCCAAAAGGAGAATGAGAAGGATAATTGCAACATGAATAAGATCACAACCTGGAATAAGCGGCAGCAGAAGAAGAGGAAGACAATAATGCGACGGACGGACACACCAAAAAGGCATTCCATTCAATGGGGAAAGCAACGATGCAAGAACGAACGAAAGAACGAACGTAAATGGTGCAGCAGCAGCAGCAGCAGGAACTGAACTGAATCACCACATTGGAATCTGGATCAAGATCTTCAGAGTAAGATTATTATGCTGATGGCTGGCTGGTGCTGGCTGACCTATTCATATGTTGGCAAAAAACAGAGAAGAGGAGAAACAAAAACACAAAAACCATCCCGGATGAACGTCAACGCCAACAGGAAGAAGAACATTACACACATCACAGTACGACACCGAGACTGCCGTGCATTCCGCTTGCCTGACCGAACTAAGAATAGCAACTCCTACGGTGCTGCGCATCCGAAATCGCATCGCATCCGACTTTGCACAACAAAACAGCACCATTGCACTGAGTCCTAGGGGTGCTTCTAGTTAATGAGTATCTTCGTCGTCGTCGTCGTCGTCTTCGCCAGCGTTCTCAATTCAATTTCTATGTGGATGACCCTTTTAGAAGCTGCTGTAAGCCGCATCTAATTACCCTGGTGAAAGGATTCGAATTCTCAAGGAATGCAATGCATTGCCTTCAGGATTGAATTACGAAAATAGGAATTGGAATTGGTTTCCTGCTGACAGGTAAACGGCGGTTGAGAATGCGTGTGCGTGCCAGAGACATACATAGAATTGAACCCGATAATCAAACAACAATTGTGCTGTGTCTGTCTGGCTATCTGTCGCAGAATCTTTACCTAAATATCGATGGACGCACACCATTTTCCGGTTTCCATCCAACGTGATGAAGTGAAAAGAAAAGAATGTCAAGGTTTAGGTTTAATTTTTCGCATGAACCTTTGTGTTATATGAACTCCTTTCTTGTGACCCATTGGTAATAGAATCATATTACAGATAAAGATCGTGCCATTCGTTGTCAGAGAAACTTCTGATTACCCTTCTATGGGATGGTGAAACCTCCAAAAATCTTGAAAGGTACACTGTTGCCACTTGCTTAGAAGGTTTAACCCCACCTCCTTCCCCCCGAAGGAATACTTAGTACCTTAGATGGGTCACTTCTGTGGAAAAAATATAGCTCATGTCTTTGACTCAGTTCAGCAAGCGAGATAAGAAATGCTGAACCAACGACGTTGCACGATTTACTTGCGCTTATCGTCGCTCAAGCGCCTGATTCACAAATAACACAGGAATTCCTCAAGCAACCATAGACAAGAGATACTTTGCGTTAGTACCAGTGCTCGTATCTGAAGTTAAAAATGATTTAGTTTTACATTGAAAAGGATCAAAGGTTGATTGTTGTTTGTTTTGACAGCAAGTTCTACTAACTGACGACTACCAGCAGCAACATTCACCCCCTCATCCACCAGATACAACACACAATCAACAAATGCACCACGGTAGCACTACGGCAAACAGAGCTGTCTGTCTGTCTGTCTGTCTGCACCTCCAAACGGACGGAACGAACAAAAAACAACAACAACAAAAAAAGGAAACCATTTTCTAGTTTGCCTGTCTCGTTGTTGTTGCCGTAACTCGACGAAAGTCGCACGCCGACGCCAACTTAGCCGGCCACTTGGCTACTGAGCCGCTCCCTTACTATGTACAACTGGTGCCAATGCGATTTTGGTGGTAATCTAATTGCTGGAGCAGCTGGCCGTGTCATCGCATTATTTTCTTGAAATCGCGCTTGGTCTGATAAGCGCGGCACACGTAAAACGTGCCACCACACACGTATTGTCTGTATGTGCGCTGCTAATTAGTTTTGAGTGTGCCTTTTCGGAAAAGTTGTTGTGGTGGTCGGAATGTGGATAGCGGGAGATGGTTCACCAGATTGCCACACAAACATGTATTGTTGGTATGTCGTCCCGCTTTTGTTGGATTCATGAAAGGGAATGTTGTACAATCAACAAAAAGGCCCAAATCCTTAAAAAGGCGGTGTACAGAGGGGTTGGTCTACGACTTTAAGAAGAATTCATCCTTCTGTACATGACCGTGAAACTTTCCTAATACAAATGTAGGCGCCACATTGAAGGCATAAGCTCATAATGTGAAAAGAATGCGACGGCTGGCTTCCAAAATGGAAGAAAGAAAAACAGAGATTTGCCTTTCTGAAGAGATCTGCAGAAATGTTATCCTCGCATCCTGAGCTAATGGTAACCTAAGAAAAATCACTGCTTGTCGTTCTTAAAGACTTCAATAAAGCCAACCATGGCAAGCTGATTTCAGCACTAGAAAGAACCGATGAGTATTATCTAACGAGATAGGCAATTACCTAAGAGATAAGAGCATAAATGTCAAAATAAAAACAACGTACAGTGCCAGCAAATCAATTAAGTATGAACTACCACAAGGATCAATGCTTGGCCCGTTACTATTCATCAACATCTACACAACTCTGATTCCTAAAAGATTTCGTAAGTTGTGATTTAGTGGCCAGGTTGTTAGCCTCACACAATGCAACAACTGCATTCCTGTCCTCATTTCATTGTCGGTTGGAACAAGAACAAGACGAACAACTGATAAGTCTATTTTATGGTTGTCATGCACATTATCAACAATAAACGTAGTCGTGCATTTCCATAAACAAAATTAGAAACAGAAACAAAAACATTCCGTCTCGCTGCTTCATTCTGATGGCACACATGGCACTTTTAACCTGGTGTGCCCCCGCTCCCACCCCTCTCCGTCTACCAGCGATTTCTCTTATCAGCAAGTGACTAACGTGTGCGTGTTTTGTGTACATTATGAGGTGCCGTCGGCGGCCGGCTACTTGAACCACAACGATCACCGTGGCAAGCAAGCAAGATCATCATCTATGGCATGCAATTCTCCCACTCTCTCTTTCTCTCTCTCTCCGTATCTCTCTGGAAGCCACTTGGCCACCACTGTACATAATTCAATTGCGCGTTCACCGCATCGGCGGCAGACGCACACTTAAGGATCTGGTTCTGGTGCACGTTGGAAAGGAAGTGCATCCGCAGATAGTGTGCTCTCGATTAATGGTTCAATTAGCATCTCGCCAGACTGTGATGATGATGATGAGATCACTCGCCGCCGTTCGCTGTGCACAGCACTCAACAATTATTGTTATCGATCAGTACACCGACCGTAACCGACCACCGACGTCTGCTGAGCAGAGCACTCGCTCTTCAGTGCGGTACCCTAAGCTGATAAGAAAATTGAAAACTGATGGTGGCTTTTCGGGTCAGACCTTTGCACACTTGGTGTTAATCAGTGAGTGTGTGCGTTTTGTTTTGGTCTTTTTTTGAGGAGTATACGTCTTTGGTGACGGGGGAACGGGGGATAGGTGGTGACGGAACAAAATACTGTGGGTAGGTTTTGGAGCCCCCTATCGTCCTTTAGGTTTGGTGGCTAGGGGCACTGTAGGTAGGTGTGAAGGACGTTATTCTGAATCTCAAGAGAGAGTACCACAACGCTCTAACATTAGCGATTCATAATCGCAGCCATAGGCACACTGAAATAGTGATGTCATCGCGAAATAATTCCATCAATCAATCCGAGAAATAACTACGAGAATTTGACACTTTCGAATTTTCGTTTGAGAGAGAGAGAGAGAGAGAGAGAGATTATTTTAAGTTTTGACAGTTCATTTGTGTAGCTAGGACATTTCCTTAAATAGATGCCGAAATGAGAGAGTAAGAAATAGAGAAAGAGGGGGAGAGATAAAAAGAGAAAGAGAGAGAAATAGTTAAAGAAGGAGAATGAGAGAGAGAGAGACAATGAAAGGAGGAGAAAGATCTAGGTATAAACATAGAGCGAGATGGAGAATGGTTTAATTAGAATAAGAAAGTGAGAGAGATAGAGAAAGAGAGAAAAAGATAGTGTAAAAGAGAGAAACAGATAGAAACAAATTAAAAGAGAAACAGAAATTTAAGGATAAAGACAGAGAGAGAGAGATAGAGAGGAAGGAAAGGAGATTTAGAAATAATAATAAGGGGAGTGAGAGAAAGGACACACTTAAGGCAGGTAGACAAAGGGGAGAATGAAAAGTGGAGAGTTAAGGTGAGAGAGAAAAAGGAAGATATAGAAAGGGAGAGAAATAAAGAAAGGCAGAAAAAAGGGAAATGCAGAGAGAGAAAGAAGATAAAGAAAAAGAAAAGGGGAGAGAGAAAGGAAGAAAGAGAATAGAAGGGAGAGTATGGTGTAGATATAAGGAGGACAGAGAAATAAGCTGTTAAGTGGAGAGAGGGAAAGTAGGAGAATTAAGGAGAGAACAGAGAGAAAGGAAGGTAAAGAAAGGAAGAGAGAAAGACACAAAAAGAAAGGAATAGAGCAATATAGAGCAGAATGAGCGTAAAATCGTTGCTTTTAACCTATTTGTATACAAAACAAAAATTTTCGTCAGCCAAAAATGTCAAATGTCACTTGATGGCAATCTTAGTGCCATCTAGTACTGAATGTCATCAACTTGCCAGCTGATAGATACACTATCTATCGCTACTGCCGATTACTGGCATCTATGTTCACTTTGTTTTGTGTGCAATGAGCTTACGGCCATCATCATCATCTTCGTCTTTGTCATTATCATCATCTTCGTCACCATCATCATAATTAGCTCTACAGCCCCCCCTGAATCTGTCGATCGAATCCCCGCCAAAAAGATTGCAAGTGAAACGATCGACAGGTTGATCTTGACCGTGATTTCCAGTCAAGCAGCTTTCCTCCAGCTTTCGAGTAACGCAACTCGTATATCATGACATAATAATCGAACGGCCAATGTATGGGTTGATTACGCGTTACGTATACGACGCCGTTCTCATTGTTAGCAGCAGCAAAAGCTCACCAGCCAGCACGGCACTGACGAGCTTAGCCAAAAAAAAGGAAACATCGAGTCATTGAGTTGTCAAAAAAATTTCTTATTCCCATTACCAGCGATCGTTTTTGTGTATTTGTCTCTTTATGGGTGGCACAATGACTTTGGGGGGCAGAGAGAGAGAGCAAGATACATATGCAGATAAATAGATAGATATGTAGATGGATATGGATTTACAATGGAATGTTTTAGTTCTTGTTGTCGTTCGGTTTGTCTATGGGTCTGTCGACCAGTTTGTCTATCCTTCTGTCTATTGGTCGTTCTATCGGTTTTTCTATCGGTCTGTCTATTGGTTTGTCTATCGGTCTGTCTGTCGATCGGTGTGTCTATTGGTTTGTCTATCGTTCTGTCAGTTTTCTATAGGTCTGTCTGTCTATCAGCTTATCTATCGATCTGTCAATCGGTATTTCTATCGGTCTGTCTATCGGTTTTTCTAAAGGTTTGTCTGTCTATCGGTGGTCTGTTGGTCTGTCTATCGGTCTGTCTATCGGTCTGTGTATAGGTTTGTCTATCGGTTTGTCCATCGGTCTGTCTATTGCTTTGTCTATTGGTCCGTCTATCGGTCTGTCTATCAGTTTCTCTATCAGTCTGTCTATTGGTCTGTCTATCGGTCTGTCTATTGCTTTGTCTATTGGTCCGTCTATCGGACTGTCTATTGGTCCGTCTTTCGGTCTCTCTATTGCCCTGTCTATCGGTCTCTCTATCAGTCTGTCTATTGGTCTGTCTATCGGTCAGGCTATTGATTTGTCTATCGGTCTGTCTATTTCTTTGTCTATTGGTCCGTCTATCGGACTGTCTATTGGTCTGTCTTTCGGTCTCTCTATTGGTCTGTCTATCGGGCTGTCAATCAGTTTCTCTATCAGTATGTCTATTGGTCTGTCTATCGGTGTGGCTATTGATTTGTCTATTGGCTTGTCAATCAGTCTGTCTATCGGTCTGTCTATTGGTTTGTCTGTCTGTCAACACGATCGTGCAATTTTGGTGAATTTTGGAAGTGGCCCAGACTGTACCAAGACTTTTATTGACAAACTGTGCAAGGGGTGAACGAGAAACCCTCATACTTGTGGAACTGGTGAATTTCGGAAGTGGCACACACTGCACTAAGGCATTTATGGACGAAGTGTGCAAGGGGTGAACAAAAAAATCTCATATTTGTCTCACTGTGCAATATTGGAATAAAAGTTTATTTTTTTTTAAAAAGAAAATCTCTAACACTTACCTTTTGTACATCGGGCAGCTTCGTCAATCCCAAACCGTCCATAACAAGCTTCAGCAGTTTCTGACTATCTGCGGAATCGGTGAAACGATTTGGTTGAGGTTCTTCCAACTCATAATCATCCTCCGCCTGCTCCTCCTCCTGCTGATCGACAACATCCACCGCTTCCTTTTCTTTATTCAAATGATGCACTGTGCCCAAGGACTGAATGTCCCTAAATGTTGATGCAACATGTTGCACTGGCATCAAACTACTCGTACTCGCACTCGCACTCGTACTAAGATTTATTTGTTGATTGTTATAATGATTTAGTCTTGTATCGACTATCAGCCTTGAATCGTTTATTGTACTCTTATTGATTAGGTTTTTACTTAAATTAGGACTTGGATTTGCACTAAAACTGATGCGCCGATCTGTACCGCTTGTCGGCGTTATTTGGCCAGCGAGCAGCGACAACGCTAGCATCACTGTTACTGTTAGCAATAAGGCACTTGCAGAGTGTTGCAGCGAAGCTTTACAGTGGCTGATGGCGGCTGTGACTATTGTTGCTTCTGTTGATCTTGTGTCCAGTGGAAGAGGTGATGGCGGTGGCGTTGAAGGCGCTGTGGCAGGCGGTGTGGAAGATGTTGATGCTGATGATGATGATGAGGAGGCTAAAGATGGGGGTACTTTTGGTATTTGTGGCAACTCATTCGGATGATTTCTGATGCATGAAAAAGGTCTCCTCCTCCTCCTGTCATCAGCTGACAAAGGCGGCGGTAATGGTGACTGAGTAGTCTGACTAGCAACTAGGTGCAAGTGGAATTTTTCGTGAATTATTCGGCGCTCCTTCTTCCGGAAGCGACACCACTGTTGTGGTCGGGCTCTTTTGCTGCACTGACATTCACATTCGAGTTGTTTGGATAGTTGCGTCTTAAAATTTGAAACTTGAGCCATTTCGGCAGCACTTAGATCCTTCACTTGGCGCACACTGATATGATCGATGATTAGCGGCGGTAGCTTCTTAGACAATTAACCAAAAAAAAAAATATTTGCTTAGTTTTCCGGTTTTTGTTGTGTTGTTGTTGTTGTTGTTGTTGATTTGTTGACACATTCACACATCACACAACTAGCCGCACTTACATGAATTCTCAAATCGCGCCAGAGACACGAGACACATTCACTAACTTGGCCAAAAATCGCTACCAAAAAAAAAAAAAAAAACGTCGGTTGGCCGCACGCACTTTTTATGTTGCGTGTTTTTGCTGTGTGGGTTTCTTAGAAAATAATTATTATTTTTATTAGACTTTCGCGTGTATTATGTATATAGATATTATTTTTTTATTTATTTATGACCAGAGATCGCCATCGGACGAAGCAAACTGAAAATGGCAATTTTTTTTCCTTCAGTGGGTTGACGTTGACGAGACGACGGCGTGCGGGCGGATAACTTTTTTAATAAAAACTCAAAACATTAATTTACATAATGTGGCATTTGAATAAACACAATATTGGTTGCTGATTATAAAGAATAAAACAGAGTAACACAAACAATCGCCCGCGAAGAACATATCTTTGTGTACGATTTGCTTTGAATTTACCGTTCACACGCAACTCGCGCTTATTGCTACGACTTTGACCAAAAAAAAAAATCGGAATCTAGGAAGCGAAATTATCACCGCAAGAGCGTACTGCACGTGAGAAGTTTAAACACAAACTGATTTGCCGAAGAATATCAGCAAACGAGCAAACATCAGAAACGACGAGCTGCTTGTTGTCGTCGTCTTACGACCAACCACCAACAACAACCACAGGCACAGCAGCAATCGGCTCAACGTGGCTGCCGCATGCGATGCGGACTGAGGAGAAATGTGATGTAAGAGTAAGAGTAACAATCGCAATTTAGCGCAATTACAACTAAGCAGTCAAAATTACAACCAAAGTGTACGTAATGACTATTGCTCTCTAATATTTATTGCAATTAACTCAATGACTCAATTAACGATTCATTTGTCATTGCACTCTCGGTGTAGGTAAATTAATGTAAACAGAGAGTAAGTGGTCTGCTGGTGCTGATCCGACCCCGACGCGAAGCCTGATGAGGTATTTGAGCAGAAGCACGAGGGCGACAATGAGTATTATGACACTGCTGCGCTGCTGGCGCTTGTGTTGGATGATCATTTTCAGTCGAATTCATTGATAATCTACCAGAGCCGGCCGATGACAGTGAGTACAATTAGTAATTGCTCAATTGATCTGAGTTTTACAAAGGTTTTTCGACCAAAGTAGATCTATAGTATAATAAGTAATGACACTCTCATTTTACTTGGCAACTGGTATCATTTTTTAAAAAAAAAAAAAAAACTTTTATTTAACTTGACTTGTGTGTATTTTCGACAACTATGAGATGAATTTTTGTCAGTGTCTAATTCCAAAATAGCATTTTACTTTCTTTTACATAGTTGCGGTGGTCTAGATGGGGGTTTGAGAGGGTCTTGACGAGGGTTTTGCTGGTTTTTTAAGGGAATATTTATTTTTTATTTTTTATATAATTCGCACACGCTTCAAGGGGTACGCACCCTTATAATGCTCGGCTATATGCTTGGCACAGCTTGGGCGTTAAGGCAGAGAAGGAGAAAACAGGTCTATGAGCTTGTGTTTTTGAATGCCCGTGGATCTTAATGAGGTGGGAAGACAGAGCTTGGTAGAGCATTCCACATACGTGTTGTACGGCTGAAGAACGAACCCCTGAATTTAACTGCACGTCCGAAGATGGGCTGGAGGGTAAACTGATGAGCATTTAGAGCACCACGAATATTGCGGTTGAAATCAAGGAGAGGAGGTATGCAGCCGGCTATTTCTCTTGAGTAATGTTTATGAAGGTTTGAGTTTCTTGAGTAGGTTCTTAAGAGGGTTTTGTCGGGGTCTTAAGGGAATTGAGTGGGGTCTTGAGCGGTTCTTAGGAAGTGTTATGGGGTGGTCTTGAGGAGGTTTTAATGGAGGACCTAACGTGGTCTTAACGGGGTCTTAAGGGTGGCCTTCACTGGGTCTTGTGTGCGGTTTTAGGGCCTACGTGTTCAACGTTGTCAACGGAAGTTTATGAATGAGACTGTTGCTTCTGCGGCAAGTCGTGAGGAGACGTGCCACTCAGAACGTAAAACATTCACACCGCCAGTCATGTGATTCACTTTTAGAATTTTGTTCTGCGACTTCACCAATTGACACCAAAAACCCTAAGCGTAACATTGCACTGAACCTAGATGTATGTGAAGACTGCCTACAACTTTGTTCCATAAGAACCGGTAAGAAAAAGCCAAGGTCGATACCGCATGTGCCTCATAAACACTAACACTTTGTGCACAAGCAGACAGTGAGTGGTCTGCCTTCGATTTGTCACACTAATTACGGTCTCATTCAGTCCTCAGGCGTCAGTTCCACATTTTGCGCGAAGTTGTGAAATTTTTGAGAGCCAAACCAAAGGGAAAACACCGCAATAAAAAAAAATCACAAATCACAGCAACATTCCTTCCGCATTGGTGTAGGTCAATATTTTAGCTCACTAATTGTACGTGTGTGTGTGTGTGTTTTGGTAGCTAGGCATTTGCAAACTTCCCCTAACTCAAATGATTGCCCACACAACACAACACAAAACGTACCTACGCATTTGCATGAGTGAGTCTTTTCGTTTTTTGCGAACAAACCGGAACTCAATGCCAAAGTAGATCTATAATAAGTAATGACACTCGCGCCGATTTCTCTTATGTGTTTTCGATCTTGAAGTGGCGAGCATATATTTTGCGAGAAAAAGAAAGACGTAGTAATGAAAGCCATTAGTTAGACAAAATATTTAGGTTTTTTTTATCGATTTTATACCAAGTGTTATTCTTTCTATTCTATAAAGAAAAAAGAAAAAGAAAAGAAGAAATTTCAAAGACCACTTCGAGTTTGGACCAATAAAGGTCAAAATTTGTTTTAGTTTATTGGCTTAGTCTGTGAAGTAGGCCACACCTCAATAACAAATAGTTCGGCTGTTAAAATTAAAGGACTGTTATTATTATTATTTATTTATTATTTATTGTAAGTGAAACTACTTTATCGGCGGCGAAAAGATAATTTAGTGCGGTATTAAAAAAAAATTCGTGTTACGATTTTTTGTTACGTTTTTGAGTTCTTTCTTGTGACTAAGTCATTTATGAACCGATTTTTATGAAATTCGGTATGTAGGACTAAGGTGCGACTATAGGACTTATTTCTATGGAAATTCTGGAATACGGTGATAAGGGACTGGAATTTCGGGAACTAAGTCATTTCTTTCGGATGTGATGGGTCGAAATTTTTTTTGACTTTTTGAGGTCCTCTTTAACCACCTTCCACACGACCTAGAAAGCTATGAATTTTGTGAGTATCTAAGTCCATAAAGTCCAAAGACAGAATCAGCTTAAAATGATTTTAGTTTCGTGAAAAAAATACTTTTTTATTCTTTTCCTCCTAAAACTACTCATATGAATAAAAAAATATATCCCAAAAATAGTCCCACCAAATTCTGACTGTTAGAGGTCGAGATATACGAGTGGACAAACTGACAAACTGATACGCAAACACACGCAAAGCCCGATTTTATTGCAGCTTTGCACGGTGACAACACTTTCTATTCAAATTTAGAAGTAATCGTGCCGCGGAGTCGGGGGTCTTCCATACAAGAAGAAGGCGTCATTTTAAAGGATTTTTTGGGAGAGTTTTGGGGGTCGTTTCGGGAGGTCTTTTGGGTGTCTTTTTTGCGTCTTATGGAGGTGTTTTGAGGATCTTTTGGGAGTCTTTTGGGGTCTTATGGGAATGTTTTTGGGAGTCTTTTGGTCTTTTGAAATGTCTGTAGAACGTGAGTCTTTTATGGGTATTTTGGTGATCTCTTGGGTGTCTTTTAAGGTAAGGGTGTTTTGGGGTCTCTTAGGAGGTATTTCGGAGGTCCTTTTGGAGTCTTTTGGGAGTTGTTTGAGGGTCTTTTACGAGTAATTTGTTTAATAACTTTACACTGACAATTAAACACAAAAATCTATCTATCAATGAGGATGCATATATTTTAATCCAGTGGATGGATACTGGATTTTATTTGGTGACGGATTGCCTTTTCGATTTCCTGCTATCACTTCCATCCACACATCCAAATGATAGGCAGTGCTTAACGATCATTCCGTACCCTCAGTTATCGTATTCAGTGGGACACAATTCTTCGCAATGGAAACCGCAATGATAGGGAAGGGGGCATGGGTATACTATAACAAGGTATTCGAGAAAAACTCAGCATCTGGTTGCCGCTATTCTGATGATTTTGTCACCGAATGAGGCCTGAATTTTCGTGCTTTTTTGCATGCTTATGACCCATCCTATGATAGAGGAGTCAATTACTCTGGATCTAGCTTGTGTTTGAATTATTTCAAAGCTGGTGTTGTCAAAAGAACCTTGTATATTAATTAAGGCGCATAGAGACATTTCTTTGCCACGAAGTATATCTTCGATTTCGGTTGTTAGCTAGTCTGGTATGCGTGTTGACTTTGTTGGTGTGTATTAGACCTTATGTAGTGGCCTTTTATTTTCTCCATTGCTTTAAGTTTAAAAGATGTCAGGTTAATTGGTCTTTAAGACTTCGGACTTTTATGGGCCAATTAAGTTTACCGCCCAGCGAACTCCTCCTGATGAGAATATACTGATGCCTGAGCCTCTATAGCAACATTTTCTTTGCATTATTTGGAATACATTGTATGCTTATCAGCTTTAGAATGCACCGTTTGCTTATCAACATTTAATTAGCAACATTTACAATGCAACATTTGGATTTTATTGTATGCTTATCAACATTTTAATGCAGAGTTCTGCTTACCAACATTTGATTAGCTACACTTCTTTGCTTAATGCTTTCTTATGAACATTTGCTTAGCTTAGTATCGATGAATGCATCTCTAAAAAGCATGATTCCGGTTGTTGGCCTAATTCTGCTCATTTGTAAAACTTTCAAGTCTCAATAAATGACCACACTGCACCGATGTGTCCATCTATCTATCTATCTATCTATTTATCTATCTATCTATCTATCTATCTATCTATCTATCTATCTATCTATCTATCTATCTATCTATCTATCTATCTATCTATCTATCTATCTATCTATCTATCTATCTATCTATCTATCTATCTATCTATCTATCTATCTATCTATCTATCTATCTATCTATCTATCTATCTATCTATCTATCTATCTATCTATCTATCTATCTATCTATCTATCTATCTATCTATCTATCTATCTATCTATCTTTATATCTATATATCAATCTATCTATGAATCTATCTATTTATCCATCTATCTATCTATCTATCTATCTATTTATCCATCTGTCTATCTATATATTTATCTATCAATCTATCTATGAATATATCTATTTATCCATCTATCTATCTATCTATCTATCTATCTATCTATCTATCTATCTATCTAGCTATCTATCTATCTATATATCAATCTATCTATGAATCTATCTATTTATCTATCTATCTATCTATCTATCAATCTATCTATCTATCTATCTATCTATCTATCTATCTATCTATCTATCTATCTATCAATCTATCTATCTATCTATCTTTCTATCTCTATCTATCTATCTATCTATTTATCTATCTATCTATCTATCTATCTATGAATCTATCTATATATCAATCTATCTATGAATCTATCTATTTATCTATCTATCTATCTATCTATCAATCTATCTATCTATCTATCTATCTATCTATCTATCTATCTATCTATCTATCTATCTATCTATCTATCTATCTATTTATCTATTTTTCTACGTTAATTTTGTTAAGAAATACACTCGCAGACTGCACCACAACTTGTTATGTTACGCAGTTTGCCCAGGGAATGCCTGTTGGTATTGATAAATTTCATTTGGTGAAGAGAACCGATTGTGATGACTCAAATTCTTTTCCCAATTTCCGCTTTCCCTCGCGTTTTTCGGTAGTGATTTTAAGCAGCGGCAACGTCATCATTCGTCAACATTCTCATTCATGACATTTCACTTATCATTTAATTAAAAAAGAAATAAAACAAAAAACTATCGCTCGCTGGTTGCGTGCTGGGCAAGGTGTGCAATGTGCGACACGACGCGGTCTTTGTATGATTCAGAGTGGCCGAGGCGCCACCAGAGACGAAATGACTCAAGTTAATTGCTGTTGCTGCTATTTACCTCTTTTGTGAGCAGCGATTAGCGAATTACACGTCTCAAGCTCACAAAAATAAAAATAAAAAAACATTTGTTAGGTAACTGGATTTCCCCCATTATGGGAATTACCTCTGATGAGAGTGACGACGATCTTATCGTGTCGCAGAGACTTTGTTCGCTCAAACGTTGCGATTGCGATTTTTGGAATTTTTTTCATTTGATCCTAATCTAAAACAAGTACCAGTTACTAGCCAGTTGTATTTCAAATACTCATCAGCTGATTTCTTTGAACTTCCAATGTGCTGTTCAGTTGGATGGCTACTATCTTTCCGCGCGCGATACTGCAGTTCCCAAGCACAAGCGATCAAAATCTGCCCATTTACTTCCTCTACAATGTGATCTTTTGGGGTTTCTTAAAAAAAAAACCTAAGTTATGAACATTTATTTGATAAAAAAAAAAAAACCCCAACCCACTGATGGTATCTTTGTTGCACACCGAAAATTGGAAATCGGGGATTTCCGTATTGGGGCCAACGCAATGGTGCATATGGTACACATGGTAAGGCGTTGGCGTTTGCGTTGGGTGGTCGAGGCGGTGCACTTTCCAATAACCAAAGTGAGTGCTAATTGGATGCGCACCGCATGCAGCATGTCTCCTCATTTAGAGCGACGTTTGCCATTGCGTTTAGCGCCCATTTTAGGCCAACAATTACCCAGAAAGATGCCACCAAATGTTTTCCTTTTGTTTTTTCGGAGTTTTCTGTTTCTGTTTTTATTTCGTTTTTTCTTTAATTTTAACGATGGCCGGATCGTGTCTTTCGTGATGTTTCTCAGTTTTACTCGATGAATGAATTTAATTCAATGTGTCCTTTTGTTTGTGCTGTCTGTGTGTGTGTGTGTGTGTGTGTGAAGGCGGCAAGGTGAAAGCACTCCTACTGTGTGCTGGTGTGCTGTGCGGTTTGCCCTGGACACTCAAAACGTTTCAATGACCACGGTGACGATCAATGTCCGCTGGTAACCATATTCCGTAATAAAACTGTTCCTGTTGATCGAATTAATTTGAAAAATCTGCCGATTGTCACGTTTGTGCGGATTACTGCACCGTAATGACCGCACGCACTTAATTTGGGAAGAAAAGCAGTGCTCCCTATGGAAGGGAAGGAAGCAATTTTAGGATAAAGCAGAAAGCATTTATTGCTTTCTTTGATTTTGTTTTGAACCGACCGTGAAAGTATGCAGGATGGGAACGGGCACGAGGATCAGTATAGTCTGGAGATGCCAGCAGATGTCTACCATGAGAAGGTATACAAATGTATCGCTATTTTCCTCCAACTACACTACACTTTGACTTTTACTCTGTCAGGCAGCAGACGGCGGAAAAATGTCTGGAGTTTCCAAACTCACAACACCATATCTTCATGGACTTTAAAGCCGCCTATGATAGTATGGCCATAGTTGGACTTTAAAAATCCACAAGTGTACCGCAGCATGTTATACAAATAAACGGGTACCAAGTGAGGATGATGTTGTTGTTGTTAGGCGGAAGCGTCTGCCAGGATTCACCCTCCCGGGGTTGTGGATATGGACTGCCCTTCTAATGCTGTATATGATGCCCAGACATTCAAGACGACGCACGTACACAGACATATTCTTCTTAATTCCCTAACACCCACGCTGTTCTTAGAATTACAATGTGGTGTGAATCCCTCAAGCATCTCTACGTTAAGGAAATGCATGTATTGTTACGAATTATGTCATCCAGTTTGGCATCCCTAAACTTTGGGCGTCCTGGTCTACGCCATCCTTTCAGCTCTCTGTCGTATTCCATAAATCCTACCGTAAAGGACTTTCCGAGCAGGATCCTCTTCACTCATCCGAGCTAGGGGTCCAGTACACTGGAGCCTACCGAGCTTAATTCGATGTCGATATCGCGGTAGTCGTTCGTAGTCTCTGGAATCGTCCTTCCCCACAAACGGGGCCAACAATTCTCCGTAAGACTTTTCTCTCGAACGCGACTAAGAGGTCAGAATGCTTTCTGCTAAGCACCCAAGTCTCGAATCCATATGTAAGTACTGGTCTTATACACCAGCAGCTTGGCGTTAAGGTTAAATTCCTGGATTTGAAGAGTAGGCTTTGTTGGCTTTGAGCAACCGTGCGCGTATTTCCGGGTTCATGCTGTTATCGACTGCTACAGTTGACCCGAGATAGTTAAAGGATTGCACAACACACTTCAAATTCGCGCGCTCCACTGTTTCAATCGAGGGACCAATGTCGGATCTTCTACTCGCAGACGTGGCCACCATGTACTTTGTTTTGCTCTCAATTATGTGCAGCACCAGATTTCGTGCCGCCTGCAGCTCGATCTGGATGAAAGCTCCCTGTACAGCTCTTGGGTCTCTACCAACGATTTCAATGTTGTCTGTGTAAGCCAGTATCTGAATGGATTTATAGAGGATTGTTCCTCTCGCCGTTACGTCAGAGTCTCGAATCACTTTCTCCAATGCCAGATTGAAGAGGTCGCAGACCAGTCCATCCCCTTGTCGGAGGCCCGATACAGATGTTGAATGGGCTTGATAGTGATCCGAATATTTCTACTTGGCTTATAGCATTGGCCATCGTGGTCAACCTACATAGTCGTGTCAGTTTATTAGGGGAGGACGAATTCTCTCATAGCTTTAAGTTCTCACTCTGGCTATGCTGTCATAGGCGGCTTAAAGTCTATAGAAAGATGCTGTCTAGATATTTTTCCATCACCTGCCTAAGGGGGCGTATATCTGATCAGTTGTTGATTTGCCTGTGATGAAGCCACACTGGTTTTGGACCAACGATGATATCCTCTCTTGAAAGATAGAGGAGAAAATCTTATACGCGGTACTCAACAACGTTATACCACAATAATTGCAGCAGGTTGTGATATCTCCCTTCTTATGTATGGGGCACAGGATGCCTCTTCGCTTCTTCCTCACATAACTTGCACTGATATTTCATGAGTTGCTTGGTGTATTGCGGGACCTCTTGTTTTAATCGGCTCCATCTGATTCCGGGGCCTTATTATTTTTGAGCCACTTTATCGCTCTGCTAACTTCGTCTATGCTTGGTGGCGGCAGCATCGTGTGGTCTACGGTCATTGGTGGAGCCTTCAATTCCTCAGTTAGCTGGTCATTTAGCAGCTCATGAAATAACTCTTCCCATAACTCTAAGATGCCTTTGAGATCGGCGATCAGATTACCATTCCTTGTCTTTGCAGTATGTGCAACGCGGTGTATATTGCGTCATACCGCGGACTTTTTGGTAGAACTTCCGCGCCTGGTGAGGTCCTTGATCTTCTCCCAGGCTGCTTTCTTTCGCCGGTGAACTGCTTTTTCATATCTTCTGAGTGAAGCGATGAATATAAAAATCTTCGCGTGCCCGCGTTCTAGGAGATTGCGTTGCATTTCTCGGTAATTAATATTCTTACGTTCAGTCCCCAGCTTACACTCGTCATCGAACCAGTCCAGTTCCGATCTCTACGACTACTGCCTAATATGGAGTCAGCAGTACTAATGACAGTATTCTTAAGGCGTGTCCATTTCTCTTCTACGCCCGACATCTCAGACCAAGGACTTACTCTCCCTGCATTTAGGGCGAGTCCTATCACTTGACCGTAGTTGTTTCTGGTGTTTTCGTTGCGAAGGGCATTTCGTCTTTCGTGATGATGCACTATTCGATCGCAGCACCATACCAAGAAGATAGTGGTCCGAGTCGACGTTGGCACCTCGGTACGTTCGGACCGTCATCAGGTTCGGGTTGTGGCGGCGGTCTACAACACGTAATCTATCTGGCTGCGAGTGGCTCCACCATGAGATACCCAGGTGGTTTTGTGGATATCTTTACGCACAATCCATGTACTCGCAACGACCAAATTATTGCTTGCTGTCATCTCTATGACTCGTTGTCCATTGTCATTAGTGTTCTTGTGTAAGGTATGAGTGTCAATGTACTGCCTGAATACTGGTTCCCTACCTTTTTTGGCATTCATATCCGACAGAATGATTTTTACATCATATACTGAGGGCAGGCCCGACAGATTCAAAGAATTCTTCTTTTTCATCATCTGGGGAATCCCCTGTAGGTGCGTGAACGTTTATGAGGCTTCTCTTCTTAAATCTGCCAAACCGTTCATTTACTGCTTTATAGCCGATTACGGTGGGTTTCATTCTTTTGCTGACTAGAAACCCCACCCCGAGTACATGATGTCTTGCATGACATGACATGATTATTGTAAGACCCCATCCACCGCATCTCCTGAATTGCTGTAATATCAGCCTTATATTTGGACAGGATATCGGCTAGCTGCTCTATACAGTGAGCGTACGTTCCTTGAGAAATTTCATAAATCGTTTAGCCGTTTTCCTTGTCGTGGTCGGCGTCGTCCATCAGTGTATCCGGAGCTAATTTTGGGTTCCGTAATAATAAATATTTTTATGGGCTAGGTTATTGGCCTCACGTCAACCTTGCTTTGAAGGGACTAGCCCGATCATTCAGCTAACAGCTTTTCCTCTATTGGAGAAAAATTACCGGTGGCCACCACGTGGAGGTTTGATCGCACTTCCACCAGTCAGAGATAGTTACGGCCACTTGTAATTCTTGGACATTTTCTGTTATTCCCCCTATTCTGCTGGTGGCTGACCGCTTCATACGAAGCTCCAATTGATTCATCGAGTAGGTAGAGGTAATTTTTCCTGATCCCTGTGGTATCACAATGGACTAAGTGTGTGCTGTAGGTTTCACTGACAGCCATCCACCTTAACCTAACCTAACCTTACCTGGTTGTAAGTAGTTGTATGTGGTTGTAGTTGTACTGGAACGTACTAACACTAGCACATACTTATACATGTTGTTTATCTACTTTTATGTACTCGTTATTTGGTGAGTGATATGAAAGAGTTTACCAGTAGGTTCCTGTCTTTGCTAGATTGTTCAACTGGAACAGACTGCACTGTGTGGCAGTGTGTTTAGGAGTCGCATTACCACATACGTGACTGAATAAATGCTGATTTGGCATGGATCGCTTACGTGAACGAGTGACGAGTAGCGATCATCCCAATGTAGATACTCGATCACTCGTTAACGTATGGATTTCGTTCATTCGTTAACTGATGTGGTAATTTGACGCTAGTTTTCGATAGTTATCGACTGAATCTGTACCAGCGTACAAGTACATGCATGTAGAAAGTGTTATTCGTGTCATTTGTGTAAAGTAAATGTAATAACCAGTGTGAATTTGTGAATAAAAGAACTTGTGTTGTGTTTTTACGCGGCAAGGTCCATGACGAACCCTTTAGAGAGCCTATATTTCGTAACAACAGCATTGCCGCAGTAGGCGGCTGAAGGCACATTAATAATTGATTGATAACAAGTGAGTGATTGAAGACACTTAAGGATAATATTAAGATACTTATTTGTATTCGTTTATTTGTCTCGTTCTGCTTGTTCCTTTTTTTTGCGTATTAGAGCTTCTTTTCTACGTATGCGATCGTTTTCCATCACCTCTTTGAGGTTGGCCAAGTTCTGCTCCACATCCGGCTCCTGCAGCCATCTTTGCATCCGCACACATGATGCATTGCCTAAATTGAAATTACGCCACGGCGCGGGCTTATTTAGAAAACGGCTCAGGACAGACCCGGACCGTTTCATCACACGCTCAGCGAAGACATATTGTGGAATTCTGTGCTCCACTAGAAACTTCTTTACTTTTTGCGCCAATTCCTTTGTGTTGATCGCTTCATTGACAGTAGTTGCTGCTGTCGCTGTTCGGTTTGCGTCTATGCTTAGCTGCTGTTGGTCACAGTTGGAAATAATTGGGCTGTTATCGTGATACTGCTGTACAGATGTTGTTGAGGTTGAAGCTGCCAGTGGCGCTACTATACTTCCTGAGCCCATTGTCATTGCGTCAGTCGCCGCCGACAAATGGTGTGATGACGAACTGAGTGTCGATCGTTGTTCCTGATATTGATGTTGTTGTTGGTTCGGTGTTGTTGAAGGCGTCATCGGAACAAACGTTTCTCTGTGATCATTTGGGAGCTGTTCTAAGTCAACACCACCTTGCAAGATGTTGGAACTGTTCGAAATTAAATTTCCAACGATGCTGAAGCCGTCTGGCGGACTGTGTTGTTGCTGTTGTTCCTCATAATGACGGTGAAACGTCTGAGTAGTCTGAGAGCCACTGCCGCCGCCTCCCCAACCGGAGCCAATACCAACGCTACTCCAATACGAAGGCAACATCATATCCTGTTGAATATAAGGTAACTCGTAACCGTTGTATGGTCCGACATCCAATGACGATGGCTGTGGCTGCAATTCAAGCTGGCTGAAGAAACTTTGTGGTGACATCTGGGGCGTAATAATGCCCGAGAGTATGTTTGTCGATGACGATGGATAATTGTGCAGCGATGACATGCCCATCGATGGCAGCTGATCGCAGGCGTATGCCGAATTGTTGACACCGAGACTGGTGCCAATGATCTGATGCTGCATCATCGTTAATGAGTCGCTTACCTGGCGTGAGCCGACATGACCGCCGTAGGCAAACTTCTTCGATATTGTATAGATTGGCGGCAGTGGCTGCGACTGTGGCGTCAATGTCAGACTGAAGTAGCTCGGCGGCGCTGACATTCCGAGTGCACTCGAGAAGATCATGTCGTCATGCGATGAGAGTGTCAATTGGTCGGGAATCAGTATTTGCTGCAAGTTCCTGGAATCATCCGCTGGCTGGACATTTACCGGCAGCACTGATAATGGCTGATTGGGATCATGGAGATTGTCGTTGTGATTGAATATCAATTCATCTGTATTGGCCAACAAATCATCGAGTGGACTGCCATTTCGGTCGCCACCATCACCAACACCACCACCACCATCACCAACAACATCACCACCACCATCACCAACAACACCAACTCCACCACCATCACCAACAGCACCACCAACACCACCACCAACACCAACAAAATCACCACCACTTCCGATCAAAAGAACACCATCGCCGCTATCAATGGGGGGGCCAACCAACGGAGGCGGGTCTGTTGTGTCGGCCAAAAACTGGCCAATTATCTCGCTGATGGTATTCATGCTGATCTTAATGATGAAGCTGTTTTTTGAAAATATTTCTCAATTCCTAGCAAGTTATCAGAGTTTTGTTGTTGTTGTTGTTGTTGTTGTTGTTGTTGTTTTTGTTGTTGTTGTTGTTGTTGTTGTTTTGTTTTGTTGTTGTTGTTGTTGTTGTTATTGTGGTTGTGGTTGTTGTTGTGGTTGCTGTTGTTATTGTGGTTGCTGTGGTTGTTGTTGTTGTTGTGGTTGTTGTTGTTGTCGTTGTTGTCGTTGTTGTTGTTGTTGTTGTTGTTGTTGTTGTTGTTGTTGTTGTTGTTGTTGTTGTTGTTGTTGTTGTTGTTGTTGTTGTTGTTGTTGTTGTTGTTGTTGTTGTTGTTGTTGTTGTTGTTGTTGTTGTCGTTGTCGTTGTTATTGTTTTTGTTGTTGTTGTTGTTGTTCTGGTTGTTGTTGTTGTTATTGTTTTTGTTGTTGTTGTTTTCGTTGCTATATAATTTCGTGGTAAACAATCTGAGATTGTGGATCTGCTGCAATCAAATGAAAAAAGGAAGAGAGAAAGAGAATGAGAGTTTATTAGATTTCATATCAGCAAAGCTACGGTGGGGCAAAATTTAAAAAAAAAAATTATGAAAGATAAGAGCAAAAGCTTCCCTACCTACACTCCCATGGCTTTCCCCCTCCCAAGGAACAAGGTGCGTACTATAGATTTTTAATCAAGAAATACAACAAAACAACACTTTGTGTAAAATGAAATATCAATTAACCCAAATGATGACATTCACGTGAATATCTCGACTCCAGCGCCACCTAGTGCGATAACGTTTCGATTGCTGCGCCCCCTATCGTGCCAAAAAAAAAAACATAAACATTAGAGTACCAAACGAACATGATATGGTGTAAATATGGCTTTGATAACCACGTTTATATTCATTTGAAATAAACATTTTCAAAAATATCTTCCGTCTAGCGCCATCTAACGGGCCCAAACCAATTAAAGAGATCTTTAGGAAAACCAATCGAACACATTATGCGAATGTGGCTCCAATATGTCTAGTAGTTTAGATATAGTACTCTTACACAAATATGCACCAATATCTCCACTTCAACGCCACCTATCGGATACCAAAAAAAAAACATAAACTTATCGAAGAACCAATCAAACATATGGTGTGAATATGGCTTCGATACGTCTAGTGGCTTAGGCGTGATAACGTTACATGTATACGCACAATCATTTTTATATATGAATTTATTTCTGAGCCTAAATATATGCAATGGTCTTTTGTTATATTTTAATTCTAATACAATTCAATATAATGCTTTGTCTTAAACAACTGAGTCTACAGATGATGCTGCTATTTATACTAAAACCACTTTCCGCAGCTATACCTTATTTTCTTGTCTTCTCTTTTTAAGTTCGGTTCAAAGGTTGAAATTACTATGGGGGAAATTAGGGTGTCATGTACCCTAAAACCCTGTTTTTCGAAGTTTTAATATATTCGAAGTCTCAGAATAAGAATGAAAAGCCATAAACTCGGCACAAGTCACCTAGAACGGAATGTAAGTCGGACTTCATAAGTTCGTTTGCTTAATTTATATTTAAGAGAACGCAAAGAAATGTTTGGAGTTAAAAGATTGTACGTCAACGTATTGAGGTACCTGCGACACAAACTGACCCCAAAACAAGATTTATTTTGCTCATAACTCCTCGCAGAAACTTCTGATGCACATTTTTTTTATCAGTTTCGTAGTGTGTTTGCTACCGCCGACAATTTGACACTATTTTAAGGTTTGTGCGTCAAAGATGTCTGGTACCTGCTATACAAACTGACTCCAAAAATTCTATTTTTTGCTCTAACTCCTCATAAGAACCTCTGATGTATAAATATTGTATCATTTAGTGCGCTTGTTACCGCCTACAATTTGAGGTCTGTACGGTAATAATGTCTGGTACCTGCCATACAAACCCTTACCTTTTAAGACTGCAAATCACAGCTCCGACAAACATTACATTACAGAGCATTAGAAATGGAACGGAACATAACAGAATAGCACAGAACCGAACCGAAACGTGCACCACCACAGCTTATATCAAATTATTGCTGTAATCCCATTATGTCGTCCTATGACTATGCCTATAAAGTAGTTGTGAGTAGATAATAAAAGGAATGTGACTTTTAGTTTTTCACAAATTTATATAAAGCCCAAACAAAAGTAGGCGATATATTTAACTGTTAACCATCGCAAGACTTTTCTCAAGACCATATAAAGAAACTCTCAAAACCCCCTCAAGACCTACTTCAGACCCTCTTAAGACCACCTAAAGACCCCCTTGAGACCACTTCAAGACCATCTTAAAACAAACGCGTCAAGTCAAGTTTAAAAACAAGTCCCTGTTTAAAAAAAAAATTGACACGCGCCACACGTGACGCGCGACATGCGTCACGTCATCACGAGCCAAGTTTTAAAAGAAGTATTAAAAAAAAAATACACGCGCCACACGCGACACGTGACACGCGTCAAGTCATCGCAAGTCAAGTTTTAAAACAAGTACCTCTAAAAAAAAATGTACACGCGCCATGTGTCACGTCATCGCAAGCCGAGTTTTAAAAAAAGTATTTTTAAAAAAAAAAATGTACACGCGCCATGTGTCACGTCATCGCAAGCCGAGTTTTAAAAAAAGTATTTTTAAAAAAAAAAATGTGCACGCGCCACATGCGACGCGCGACACGTGACACGCCTCACGTCTTCGCAAGCCAAGTTTTAAAACAAGTAATTGGAAGAAAAAAAAACACCCGCCACACGCGACGCGCGTCAGGTCATCGCAAGCCAAGCGCTTACCAATTGTTTTAAAACAAGTCCCATCAAATTCTGACTGGTGGAAGTCGCGATGTACAATCGGACAAATGTACAACCCGACAAACCCACAAACCCACAAACCGACACACGTACGCTAGAAAATCTTTCTTGTCCTCTGATTATTAGCTTCGTCCTTCGGGCTCGCAATTATTACAAAATTTGTTTATAGCACGTGTTAGTCTGTTTATGTATTTTGCGGTTTGATATTTTCTGAGGCTTTCGACGACGACGACGACGATACGGATATCAAATATCTGTTCATTACGGTCTGCTACAGTTTTCCTTAAATCAACAAACAAAAGCACTAACATGTGGACTGTGGACGTTGCTGAAACTTAATTCTTTTAAATATCGAGCGAACGGATTGATATTTTTTTAGTCCTAACTCTTATCACTACTACCACCACCAGTCCAGCGAGCGTTTCAATATATGCGTCAGCGTCAGTTTGTTTATTTGTCATTTGCTTGTCAAAAATTATTTTGCGTCTATAACCTCAGTATAGTTTGTGCTGTGCGCGCGATCGTTCTACTTTTGCACTGTACTAGCTTGTCTTTTAAAAGTTAATAATAATTGACATTTGTGTGTTTTATAGAGAGTATATATTGTGAGTGTATATTATATAAATCATTTCCAAGGATACTCCATTTTCTGTTTAAGAAATTTGTTTGGTGCGTTCATCAGTCTTACAATTTTCCATAATATCTCTATGTACTGGCACGCAACACGCGGCTGAATGTTGAACTGCTTCGCCATCTCTTTGAGGGATGATCGAGAGTTTAGGGCTATAATGGAATAGATAGAGACTGATTCTACTTGGCTATCCGAAAAGATGCGGATATCACATATTCCACCCACTGCTTCTCTTTACTCCTCTTCGGCCACTTCGCCATAATCTTAATTGTGATAAGAAAGACGGAAAGGGGGGAGACTAAGTTTGGACCTTTTTAAGAAAACACCTCCGTCAACACCGTCAGAAGTTTTTGACCCGTTCCAAGTGAGTTCCTTCCAACCAGATTTATTTGGAGGGAATGGTAATAAAGTTTTTTGTTTAATTGGAGTTGCAGAAAGTGTCGCGTAGTCGAATCCTAAATGAATTTCGGAACAGAGGAGAGACCCGTTTATATTTTTGGTCTACTGGGAGATTAATTTTAAGGCCAATACAGCCAACAGAATTTTACTCTTTGTCAGTATATTATTTTTCAAGATGGTGGGCCACGTTAAGAGCAGACACACATGTGTATCTCCGATGACAACACTTTCTATCAAAATTTCTCAGCTTCCATTCAAGTATTCGTCGTATCCAAACAGTGTTAATGTGGTTTGTATCATCTTGTGCATTTTATCCATCAGGTCCGTTAAAAGTTACCTTGGTGAAAGAAGGAGAGGATTTATTCTTCTTCCTTGATCTGTGTCTGATATTAATTCGTGAATTGCTATTTGAGTTCGTTGAAAGCGGTCCATTATTTGAGTTATATAGAGATGGTGACATAGTTAAAAACGTCGACTCTCTCTGTGACGTTTGGTTAATTTTGATCGTGAAATCATATCATCATAATCATAACTGTTAACTAAACTGTTCCTTTATAGACACGACAATGAGTTATTTAAAACGTTGGTTGTCGATTCAATTATAGGAGTTTGATTTTTGACGTGACAGCGTCTCAGTACAAAGTATAAGGGGTTCCTTATTCAAAAAGTAAAATGTTACGTGAGACACTGTTAAGTGAGACACTGTTAAGTGAGACACTGTTAAGTGAGACACTGTTAAGTTACCCACTGTTAAGTGAGACACAGTTGTGAGACACTGTTTTGACACACTGTTAAGTGAGATACTGTTATGCTCACACTGTTAAGTGAGACACAGTTGTGAGACACTGTTGTGAGACACTGTTAAGTGAGATACTGTTATGCTCACACTGTTAAGTGAGACACTGTTTTGACACACTGTTATGCTCACACTGTTAAGTGAGACACAGTTGTGAGATACTGTTGTGAGACACTGTTAAGTGAGATACTGTTATGCTCACACTGTTAAGTGAGACACAGTTGTGAGACACTGTTGTGAGACGAACAGCAGTCTGTATTTCCCGACTTGTGATTGTCGAACGTTTGTTGTAATGTGCCAAGCGGGAGGCTTCGGCAGCTGTTAACTGAGACACTGTTATGACATACTGTTAAGTGAGACACTGTTAAGTGACCCCCTCTTATGCTCACACGGTTGTGATTCACTTTTACGTGAGACACTGTTAAATGTCACACTGTTGTGAGACACTGTTAAGTGAGACACAGTTGTGAGATACTGTTAAGTGAGACACTGTTAAGTGAGACACAGTTGTGAGATACTGTTAAGTGAGACACTGTTAAGTGAGAAACAGTTGTGAGATACTGTTAAGTGAGACACTGTTAAATGTCACACTGTTGTGAGGCACTGTTAAGTGAGACACTGTTAAATGTCGTACTGTTATGCTCACACTGTTAAATGTCACACTTTTAAGTGAGTGTTAAATATCATTATTTTCGGAACTAAGTCATTTCTCTAGCGATTCACATGAAACTGGGTATGTAGAATTAAGATGCGACTTTAAGGCTTGTTCCTATGGAAATTCTGGAATATGGTCATTAGGATCTGGAATTTTGA
Organism: Nephrocerus scutellatus; assembly: GCA_947095585.1. Lineage (NCBI taxonomy): Eukaryota > Metazoa > Arthropoda > Insecta > Diptera > Pipunculidae > Nephrocerus > Nephrocerus scutellatus. The sequence continues at coordinate 1,545,475 of OX352766.1, forward strand.
AACTATACCATTTAGAGATGTCCGTTCGTGTATTCGTTCCACAGACAAGAAGATCTTTGTTTTTTTTAACTTTCGTCCGTCCCGAGCAGACGTTGTCACGCTCAAAACCAGCGGCCGTGTATCCGATACAGACCAAATTTTTTACTTAAGTCACAGGTGTTACATTACATTACAGGTGTTTTTCATTTTTGTAAGTCATCTGAATATTGTCATCTATATGTCTTGGTCAAGAACTCCAAATAATTTGTTGCCAACTGTGCCAATCAAATCAAATTAACATCTTCTCTGTTTTGTTGGGTTGCGCTAAGAGATGATTCATTAGCTATTATATTCCATTAATACTTGTAATTTTCCAACCAGTAGCTGACACTAATTTTAAATGCACGATTTGTTAAATTTAGTGTTCCAGCAAAGAAAAAAAATTATAGACGAGGCCTTAGATAAAATTGTTGGAAATTAAAAGTCACATTCCTTCAATCATCTACTCAGCAGTACTTCGGAAGTTATAATGGAAAATGACAATCGCGAGTGAAATTTAATGAAAAAAAGTGACATAAGCCAAAAACTATGCAACGACTCCGGCATAAAGCTGAAAATCGTACCAAGTACGTTGCATACTAACGGAAAATTCGTCAGCGTGAAAAAAACAGCACAGGCAGCCTCCATCAACATACCTATTTTGAAGACAAACTTTATTTGTTTTGAGTTTATATTCAATTTGCCTACAATTACAACTCAAAAACCAAAGCTTTACTAAATATGCATCTTATTGGCAATAAAATCGATTGCTCCTTGTTGGGTATAAGAGCATAGCGCGGAGGAACGCGGAGGAGCGCGGAAGGCGAAAAAAAAAACAACTGTGGCGTTTGTTGTATGCTGCTGCTAGCGGCAGATTGGCAGATTAGCAGCTTTCGCCCTTGTCTCTCTTTGGAGTCGGCGCTTGGTGGTTTTTGTCGATTGTAGTATCCCGGGAAAATTAAGCAGAGATTCAATTGACCGGCAGGCAGTGTTTTGGATTTTCTGGAGTAAATTATAAAAACGAAGTAAAAGAAATATTAAAAGTAGTAGTATTTTTTTTTTAAATTCCTTTCTATTAAAAATTATTCATTATTTTGAAAAAATATATCAGTTGCTGAGAATTGGTGGTTATTATATGCTTTTACGAGTATGTTAACTTGGGTCTCTCGGTTATATGTCATTCTGTCATCTTTTTTCTCTCTAATGCTATTGGTTAAGAGGCCCGTACGCGTTTTCGTAGTTGGATTTTTGGTGGTGGTTTTTGATGTTTGTCTTGAGAAGTTCCTAAAGGGTCTTGGGGGGAGTCTTGCGGTGGTCTTGACGGGTTTGAACGAGTCTTAAGGTGGTCTTGATGGCACCTTGAGAAGGTGTTTTAAGAGGGCCTTGAGGAGGTTTTAAGGGGTGTGTCTTTATGGACCTACGATAGGTCTAGAGGAATATCTTGATACGGGCTTGAAGGGAGTTTCGAGGTGGTTTTCAGAGCGTCTCTAGCGGGATATTACGGTGGTCTTCAGAGGGGAGTCCTGTGGTGGTATTGAGAAGTTTTGACTATGTCTCGAGGGTGTCTTAAGCTGGTTTTGAAGGGATTTAAGAAGGGGTCTTTGGATGGTCTTTTGATGGGTTTAGAGGAAGGTCTTGAGGTAATCTTGAGAGGGGCTTTCCGGTGGTTTCGAGATAATTTTGAGGGGTGTTCTGTGGTGGTATTGAAGGGTCTGGCGGTCAGTTAGGTGGAGGGAAGTGTGGTGGGGGCAGTCAGGCAACACTGGGGCTAGTAATATTATAAATGTGATAGTAACTCCGTCTGTTTGTTACCTTTTCACGGCCAAATTGCTGGACCGATTTGGCTAATTTTTTTTAATAAACGTTTGTAATAGTCCGGGGATGATTATAGGAACCTGGAAGATTGAAAAATTCGGGAAAACTTGGAAAGTTCGAGAAAAACTGAAAAATTACATTTTTCCATGGTATTTATGCGACCATAACTCACAATTTGAATACGTTATAGGCTACAATTTTGGGTCAGTGGCTGGTAGGTCCAAACGGTGCCTTGGGGGGGGGGAACGGGGGTCGGCGGATCCCGGGCAACAACTAGTGTATTATAAACATAAAAAATTGAGATGTGTCTGCAAGAACCAGTTACCAGCAACAACGCAAGACGAAGACCAAGACTAAAAGACTAAGGGCACCAACATTATTATCGCCTAATAACATATTAACCTTTGTCTGTTTGTCTGTATGGATATAACGCTTTTACGTCGCGTCATCCCGCCTAAGCCACTGGACGTATCGCAGCCATATTCACACCATATGTTTGTTTGTTTAGTGCTTCGATAAGTTTAGGTTTTTTTAGACCCGTTAGGTGTCGCTGGAATCGAGATATTAACCAATATTTGTGTTTATGGTTGGATTTGGTTTATATTCACTTCCGTTAGGTGACGCTGTAGTCGAGATATTTACGAAAATTTGTGGTTATGGTTGAATTTAGCTCATATTCGCACAATATATGTTCGTTCGGTGCTCCGATGAAAATTGGTGAAACGATTAGGTGGTAGAAAAAAGATTCCGTCATTTTGGACGGGTTCTCACCTAGACGTAGGTACTTAAGATTGATTTTCATGTTGAATTTTTACACGCACAATGTCTCTTGAGAATACCGCCACATAAACTGAAATTGAAAGTTGGTGCATTTATCATGCTTCGCTTCGAAATCTTAACCCAAAAAAGGGTTTGTTGAATGGAATTCGATTAATAGTCAGGAGAAACTTTATACAGTTTCGACCAGAAATTATCACAGGGAGTAATAGGGGGGAAGAAATTTGCATTCCTAGCATTGATTTGAAGGCAAGCGAAAGTACTTTGCCATTCAAAGAATGAAGCGTCGTCAATTTCCATTGATGTTGGCTTTTGCAATGACCATTAAGAAGAGTCAAGGCCAGTCTTTTGATCATCTCGGTGTATATCTTCCTCGGCCAGTTTTCGCCCATGGACAGTGTTAACTCGAGGAAGATATCACAAAAATTTTAAAGTTTTAATTAAAAATACAGATTGTCAAGGAGATTTACTTAAGAACTCGAGTAAGTTTACAAAAAAACAGTGTAATTAAAGAAATCCTGAAGTAAAATTAATAAATATGCCTATTTTTTTAACTTAATTTTATCCAAAACAAAAACTTACTTTACTTTAAATTTTTTTTAAGACTAGTAATTATATATTGGAAGTCAAGTGAAAAAAACATAATTCCATCATTTTGGACGGGTACTCATTAGTTATTTAATAAAATAACTGACTGAGCGTAGCAGCAGAACGTTCCAACCTTCCAAAGTTAAGACATTCTTTTCCATTTTGCATCTACTTCCATGCCTTTTTTGCAAATATGGCATTCAAACAAAAACGAAGCGGAAAAAAATGTTTACCTGAGACACTGGCACACAGCACACCTGAAAGAGTGAAAGCTCGTGAGTCGTGAGTCCTACTGAATACAATGACAATGACGAGGATGACTCTCCTAAGGTGCTTTTGCTATCTCTCTCCCACTCACTTCTCTCGAGTACATTTAATTATTGTTGCGCATGGAAATTGCGTTTTCTTGGAATTTTCATAGCGACACACATCCTTTTTGTCCACCTATCTGTCTCCCTCTGTTGCACTCTCAATCGACAACCACCACTATCGTGGTCCGCCATCTGCACCGCACGAGCAGCAGCAGCAGCAGCACACAAATCAAAAAAAGTATCCCCAATTTTCCGTGCAGGACGGTCGGTCGGTCGGTCAGTCAGTCGGTCGGTCGGTTCTTTGATTCACGTACAGCGCACTGCAAAAAGGATTCTCTCGGATGTAAATTTCTTGAACCAATTTGAAGAACAAAAATTTTGAGCAAATTTGGAAATATTTGGTTTTTTTTTACAAAAATTCCAAAGAATTTCAATTATTGCGAATTGGTAAGGTGGTGGTGGTGGTGGTCAGGAAGGACAGAAAGCAAAGCAAAAAAGTGCAGGAGTTTCACAAAAGTTCTATAACCACTCTGAGAAAGTATCTGTGGGTGGGTGGCGCTGGTGGCAGCAGCAGTGGAGCAAAGGAACAGTGGAGTGTCGTTCCTTTCAGTAGTGCGCTGTGTAAATATCAATTTAGAATAATAATTTGTTGATTATTGCTCCTTCTGTCTTCTTCTTCTTCTGTTTGTGTGTGTGTGTGCGTGCGTATACATATAAAGTTAATAACAAATAATAAAGCAATGGATAGGCAACTGAAAGGCAACTACAAAAAAAGGTTCTGATAGTGCCTTGTTGTTGTTGTTCTTGATGTGCAGTGAACAAAAACCAACAACACTAACAACAACAACAATTGAGAATACAACAACAAAAAGGGATATCAAGCATCTACTCCCAGGACACAATATTATGTACCTAGTCGTGTACCTTCCTTTCCGTGCATACATGCGCTTCTCGCTGGCACTTTGGACTTTGATAACCCTGCTCCTCGTACCTACTCGTTAGTTCTTTCTCGGGTTTGTTTTTTTTTTTTTTTTTGAGTTTTTAGAGTATTTGGAAGTTTTGATGTTGTGGGTTGTGGTGCGGTGATTTTGTGCAGATGTGTCCTGTAGGATTAAATGGAGATTTTTTACAGTCAACTCTGTCACTCTTTTGTTAGCGCACAGTAAGTTATTGATAGATAGAAGACAGGTAGTCAGGAGGACAGGAACTCTCTCACAGGAGGATAGGAGGACAGGAGGACAGCAGGACGGACGCATAAAACGCACAGGATGGATGGATTTCCCAAATCACAAGTGAAAGCGTCCTAGAAAGGAAGAGCTTACATACACAGTCGCTGGTATACAGCTGGAAAAGCGCATTTGTTTGACAGGAACTTATTCCCTCTGCCAGCGTGTGTGTGTGTGTGTGTGTGAGGCATAGTAAAATTATCCTCACTGCGGCGATAAGAAAATCGAACGAATGAGCGAACGACTTTCCATTTACCTATCAATTTGGTCGTCCGGCCATTACCTTATCAGTCACACAGTGAAATATTTGTTGTTGTTGTTTTTTTGTCCTTAATTGGCGTAACAAAAGTGTGCAGTGAGTTGTCCAGGGTTTTAGTTGTCGCCTGTTCCGGTCGGTGGTGTAAAAACAGGAAGCAAAGTAACTTGCCAACGATTCGATTTCATTTTCGGTTGTTATGTGTATGTGTGAGTGAGCGGGGTTGGAGTGCGAGTGATAATGTGTGTGTGTGTGTTTGTGTATAGGTACCCGATTTGATACCAGAGGGCATCCATCTCTGGACACTCACTAACTAAGTGGTGTTCATCCCGCCCACCCAGTGTCCCAGTGAAATAATCGGCGTCTATAGTGCAATTCCAGCGTACAAAGATCATGAACCTCGGATTGAGCTTTGATTACCAACTCGATTTTGTTCGGAAACGCAGAGTGAGACTGTGAGAGAATTCGGAAACGCAGAGTGAGACTGTGAGAGAGTTCGAGAGTTCGGAAACGCAGAGTGAGACTGTGAGAGAATTCGGAAACGCTGAGTGAGACTGTGAGAGAGTTCGGAAACGCAGAGTGAGACTGTGAGAGAGTTCGGAAACTCAGAGTGAGACTGTGAGAGAGTTCGGAAACGCAGAGTGAGACTGTGAGAGAGTTTAAGTTCCAAATAGTGGTAAATGTATTTGTGTGTTAGATTGACAGAATCAGGATCATCACAATCGTGCCATTATGACAGTTTTTTTTTTGAAGTTATACTTCTGTTGGTGCGTTTAGTAGAGGAGGGTAAAATTGAGAGCGGTATGAAAGTGCCACATGAGGATTTAATTTTGCCCGCTGTCCGCTACGCAGTGCTGACTAACCCAATACCCAGTACACAAACCACTAAACGCTTTTCCACAAAAATTACAATTGAATGGAGTGGAACGGTTTTCCTTTTGAAGGTCGAATTTGGGGGTCTTTCGGGAGTATTCTTTTGGGGGGTCTTTAGAGGGTTTTTAGAGGTCTTTTGGTGGACTTTTCAGACTATTTGGGAGGTCTTTTGGGAGTCATTTGTGTCTGGGAACTATTTTTGGAGCTCTTTAGAGGGTCTTTAGGAAGTATTTTGGAGAATTTCTTTAATGGTACTTTGGAAGTCTTTTGGGGGTCTTTTGGGAGTCATTTGTGTCTGGGAACTCTTTGTGGAGCTCTTTAGAGGGTCTTAAGGAAGTCTTTTGGAATATTTTTTAATGGTACTTTGGAAGTCTTTTGAGGGTCTTTTGGGGATCTTTTGGGGGTCTTTTGGGAGTCATTTGTATCTGGGAACTCTTTTTGGAGCTCTTTAGAGGGTCTTTTAGGAAGTCGTTTGAAATGTTTTTTTAATGGTACCTTGGAAGTCTTTTGAGAGTCTCTTTGGGGTCTTTTGGGAGTCATTTGTGTTTTGGAACGCTTTTTGGAGGTCTTTAGGGGGCTTTTAGGAAGTCTTTTGGAGTATTTTTTTAATTGAACTTTGGAAGTCTTTTGAGGGTCTCTTTGGGGTCATTTGTGTTTTGGAACTCTTTTTGGAGGTCTTTAGAGGGTCTTTAGGAAGTCGCTTGGAATATTTTTTAATGGTACCTTTGAAGTCTTTTGAGAGTCTCTTTGGGGTCGTTTGGGAACTCTTTTTTGAGGTCTTTAGAGGGTCTTTTAGGAATTCTTTTGGAATATTTTTTTAATTGAACTTTGGAAGTCTTTTGAGTGTCTCTTTGGGGTCGTTTGGGAGTCATTTGTGTTTTGGAACTCTCTTTGGAGGTCTTTAGAGGGTCTTTAGGAAGTCGCTTGGAATATTTTTTAATGGTACCTTTGAAGTCTTTTGAGAGTCTCTTTGGGGTCTTTTGGGAGTCATTTGTGTCTGGGAACTCGTTTTGGAGATCTTTAGAGGGTCTTTTAGGAAGTCTTTAGTACTTTAGAAGAGGAAGAGGGTTTTTTGGGAGTCTTTGGAAGTTTTTAGAAAGTCTTTTCGGGTCCTTTTGATAGTTTTTTGGAAATGTTTTGGGAAGTTTCTTTAATGTCCTTTTGGGGGTCTTTTGAGGATCTTTTGGGATTTTTTTGGAAGACTTTTGAGGGCCTCTTTGGAGGTATTTTTGGTGTATTTTGAGGAGGCTTTTTGTAGGTGTTTTATGATTCTTTTTGGGTTTTTTTTTTTAAATATTTTTGGGGTCTTCTGGATGTCTTTTTTTATATATTTCTAAAATAATATAAAATATGTAAGTCAATCTAATAGTCTAATACATGTTTCTATCGATACTATTTTATAAAGAGGTAAGTTTGCACTTTCAATAGGGTACGCTAATCTCAGAAACTATGGACTGATCAAGTTTTCACGACTGTCAAGGGTTTGTAGCTCCTGAGGTTGTAGGCTATAGTTTTTCAGTCAGTGTGCTCAGTGTTTGGGATCAGTGTAAAGAAGGGTGTCAGTTGGTTTGTGGTCTGTTGGGTTAGTGTCAGTGTGTGACAGTGGAGGATGGGGCAGCTGGGTACAGTCTGTTATTTTGGCTAATCTTGAAAACTACTGGCCCGATATTGAACAGGTTTTAACCATTGTAGAGAGTTTTTTTGACCCGGGGGTTATAGACTACAGTTTTTTGATGAGAGGTGGTGGTTAGTCTTGGGAGATCAGTGGGGTGGTAACTGGGTGGGTGGTCAGTTGGATAAGTGGGGTAGGGGCAGCCGGGCAAGGCCGGATATTTCAGCTAGTATTTTATATAATAGAACATCATTAGTTATCAAGTTGGGACATTTTGTTGCGCATGGAAAAACAAACAAACAAACAAGCAGACAGACAAACAGACACGGCAATTATATGACATATAAGTAATTAAATTAGTATATGAGTTTATCTACCAGATTTTGAGAGATCCCTCTGTCTGTCCATTTTTTAATGTTTGTGGTAGATATTTCTAGGTGTGGCGGTGCTGCTGAATTCGAAGACCGCGCATTTGATAGTAGATAGGGTTGATCTTTGGCTTATGGGGTACATTGGGAGTGTCTTGTTGGTTTTTGGGGGTCTTTTGAGGAATCTTTTTGGGAATCTTTGGGAGAAACTTTTGAGGGTCTTTTGCGGGTATTTTGGGATTATTTTGAGGAGTCTTTTGGGATCATTTGGGGAATTTTTTGAGGAGTCTTTTGGAATCGTTTTGAGGGTCTTTTAGGGGTCCTCGAGAGCCTTTTGGAGATCTTTTGATGAATCTTTTGATGGTCGTTTGGGGTTATTTTGAGGGGTAATTTTTGGTTTTTTGATCTTCATTTGGGGGTTTTTTGGGCGTCTTTTTGAATTCTTTTGAGAGTCTTTTGTGCGTCTTTGGGGACATCTTTTAAGAGTCTTTTGCGGGTATTTTTGGGAGTCTTTTAAAGGTCTTTTGTGAATCTTAGGAGGGACTTTTGAGGGTTTTTCGGAGGTCTTTTGGGGACCTTTTGACAGTTCCTTTGGGGTCTTTTGAGGGTCTTTTGGGGGTCTTTTGGAGGTCTTTATTGAATCTTTTAGGGAGTCTTTTAAGGGTCTTTTTGGGGGGGTCTTTTATGATTCTTTTGAGGGTCTTTTGGAGGTCTTTATTGAATCTTTTGCGGCTTTTGGCCTTACAACATCAATGAAGTTACACTTCAACCGCGCGTAAAGGTTACATGCACTGTTTTTTTTCACTATAGAAGCATTCTATTTCCTATTAAAGATTAATATTTTTTTATCTTCTTCCCCAATACAGAATTCATCCACTTCTGGACCAAATTCTTGTAAAAATAGCCAAACGCCAATTGACAACGACTGGAAAGACACGCAGAGATATAGACAGAGAGAGAGATAAAGACAGAGAGAGCTAAAGTGACAAAAAACGATAGATAAAGAGTTATAAAGAGAGAGAGAAAAAGAACATACAGATAAAGGAAAAGAGTAATAGAGGGCATTAAGCAGAAAAGAGGTAAAGAGAGGCAGACAGAAAGAGCGAGAGAGAGAGAGACAAAGGGAGCGAGAAAAACATAATCATAATGATATATCCGAAATTTCCACGCCGGACTTTGGCATTGTTTCTGCTCTGCTTGCTGGTAACGGTCGGCGCGTTGGGCGTTCTCTTCCTCATCTACATCTTCAATGAGGGCAAATCGCCACTCCTGCTGACGGCGGCAGATTCAACGTCAGCGGTAAATTCTATGAAGCGATTTTACAGTGATGGCGGTTATCCCAGCTTCCAGCCAGCGCAGCAACAACAACAACAGCAACAGCCAGAACCACAGCAGGATTTGTTATTGCATCATCAGCCAATGCTGCACTCAACTGTCTCGATGAAGATGACCAAGACCCTTGGCGGCGGCGGCTCCTCGTGGAATTCGATAAACGGCGGTCATAGCGGCAAACGTGAACAATATGACGACAATGATGATGACGATGACGCGGACGCCGTCGATAAAGACAAAGAGGAACGACTCCCATCCGCCAACCAGCTGAAGAAAGTTCACAACAACAGCTACATGACGGCGACGGCAAGTTCTGAGGAAACTCACACTGACCGGGAGACTAACAGAGAAGAAGAATTAGGCGGTGGCGGACAACACCAATTAGACGCCATGGCAACTGACACTGACGATGATGACCTGTCGTTGTCGTCATCATCAGCAATATCATCAGCATCGGATGAGATTGCCGTTGGCGTTGGCGGCGGCACAACGAACGTAGAAACCGCCCACCAACATGTCAACAAGCCACCGCCGCCCGGCAGCCCGAATTACATATCAAACAACAACAACAACAATTTCGATACAATCTACATTGACGATTTTGATCGGACATCAACAAGAACGACAACAACAACAGCAAGAGCAACAGCAACAACCACAGCAACAGCAACAGCAGCAACGAATAGCGACAAGTTTATCACAGATCCACTGAACAGCATCAGCTACTTCGATGCGATCATCAGTGATCACGATGATCAGGAGAACAACACCGATGACGAGCGACGCCGTGAACTGGATACATCAGCAGCCGGAGCATCGTCAAGCAGCTGGCAGCATCAGCATCAGTTGCAGGAGTCTCAGCAATCACCATCGATGACGGTCAACCGAAAGGTCACAAAGAACAAAAACAAATTGAACGCAAAACGCCGACAGAAGCAGCCTATAGCTATGATACCCGACCATCCGGAGCAGGAGATTATGTCGGCGGCGGCGGCGGTGGCGTCAATGACTCCCACAACCGCTACCAATGCGACTACAACAGGCAGAGTACAGGAACGGCAAAAACAAGTTCGCCTCCTCCAGCGTAAACAATTCATGCCGAAGGCGCTGAGGAAATCTCCAAAAAAGAACATGGACCAACAGCGACAGCAACTTTTCAAGTATTCCAAAAAGAAGATCCAATACGATCGGATGCAAAATGAGAACGACAGCGACGACGATGACGACGACGGTGACGCTGACGATGGCGTCTACAACAATCCGGTGGCCGGTGGTGGTGTTGGTGGTGCTGGTACCGCCGCAGACAATCTGGATGCCGAATTCGATGGCGACGATGACAGCGATAACGACGATTTCAATGTAGAGGAGAATGTTAGCGTTGCCAGTGGCAGTGGCGACTTTATCGACGATGATGGAAGTGTCGACGACGACACCAACGGCGGTGACGACGACGACGACGACGACGACGACAACGAAACAGCTGCATTCATTAAACGAATCAATTTGAAAATCCTGCGCGACAATGCCGCAGCGAAGCAACACAAGGTGACAACAGCAGTCGGAGCAGGAGCTGGAGCTGGAGCCGGAGCCGGATCCATCAAGATAACATCGACAGCGAAGCAGCTGAAACAGACAATGTTCTACGACAATGACAGTTACCGTAGCGATCATCGGTATTGGCCGCACGCCGTTTACGATCAAAGAAGACAGAAATACCGCAACAATCACAAATCATATCGTCGCCATCAGATGGAGACTCGTCCAAGACCACCACCATCATCATCATCATCATCATCATCATCATCATCATCATCATCATCATCATCAAAAGCAGCAGTAGCTGGCTCCAGTAGCGACGAATCGGACAACTTCTACAGCTTGAGCAGCGAAATTGTCTCGAATTTGTCCTCGCCGCAATTGTATCAGCAGGAACAGGAACAACAGGATGACAACAGGCGTCACCCGTCATCTACATCAGGAACTGTAGAAGATTCGATAACTTCAGCCAGCACTCCGCACCACTCCGCAACTAGGAGCAGCAGCAGCAGCATCATTTCTACCGGCAGTGTGGTCAACAGTTACAGAATAAATCAACAACAACCAGCAACAACATCAACTGCAGCTATAGCTAGGGGTGGCATCTCGACAGAGGAAGGTGGCGACTCGACGTTGTCGTCATTGAACAACAAAAACTGGATGCCCGCTCCATCAATTGTTGCCGGGCGTAAACTGATCACTGGTAACGAGTCGGGATCCGGTAACAGAGACGGCGGCGGCGACATTATCGCTGTCAGTGGAAGCGTAACATCGGCAGCGTTCGCGGCTGGCGGAGCATTTCAACCTTTGCTATCATCATCGTCATCATCATCAACAGCTCCAGGCACTGCAACAACAATAACAACAACAACAATAACAAAAGCTGGTGACCTGGTCCCTATTAGCGTTGGCGTCGGTGGCCCGAGTTCTTCTGCCGCCGGTGGCAGTAGTGCCGCATGGCTTGAGACGCGCACTCGCCGCATCATGGGCAACGTTAAGAAAAGTGAAGAACGCTCCCGCCAGTTGCTGCTCTGCGAGGAAGCTGGTGGCGGTGAACTATGTCGAATGCTCTTCAAAGGACATTTGAATGAATAGACGGGGTGGTGGCGGTAGTGGTGGAGATGGGGGTAGTGGGGGCGGTGGTGGTGGAGAAGCGGTCGCCATCCCATGCCAGACAAAAGTGACATTAAAAGTAATCGTGTAGTAATTTCTGTAGTAGCGTAGCGTACATATTGTGTAGAGAGTCAGTCAGTCAACTTTTCAATTTCATTTCAAATATTGAGATACTTGTCATTCTAGTTGGACATAAGTACATATATACATTCGATTCCTAGAGATCCCACCCACCCCCCCCCCCCCCCAGCACCCAGCACACCCTACCTGACCAACCATATCTATCCACACACACATATTAACAGTGAGCCGCAACACTATTCGTCTTTAATCGGGTGCATTTTTTCATTAAAACCAAAGTAAGTCTTTCGTCGAATAGGCCCGCTTACGAAATGAAAAGCAACCACCATTTTGTACACTGACAGCACACACACAAATAAACAAAACAAAAAGGAAAAGTGAGTCATTTATTTATGCCGCAACTGTTTTAGTCTTCAGTTTTGCATTGAAGCTGGGCGCCTGGAAATCAATTTCTACTTTGGGTTGGTTTTTGTTTTGGGGATTTGGGTTTTGGTTGTTGTGTTTTTTCGGACTAATAAGTTTTTTTGGACCAACTATTTTTGGTTATGTCTAAGATTTTGGTTTTCTGGTTTAGTTTCGAGTTTTTGTTGTAAATCTTCGGAATTTTCTTTTGGGTTTGAGTTTCTGATTGAGTCTTAAATTTTTTTTTGACCAATAATTTTTTGTTATGTCTAAGATTTGGGTTTTCTGATTTCGTTTCGAATTTTTGTCGTAATATTTCTGACTATTTTTTTTTTTTGGTTTGGGTTTCTGATTGAGTCTTAAGTTTTTTTTGGACCAATAATTTTTGGTTATGTCTAAGATTTGGGTTTTCTGATTGAGTTTCGAGTTTTGGTTGTAATTTTTCTGCCTTTTTTTGGGTAGGGGTTTCGGTTTTCAATCAGAAAACCTAGCCTGACTTTTTTTTGGGTTTAGGTTTTCTGATTGAGTCTTAAAATTTTTTGGACCAATAATATTTGGTTATGTCTAAGATTTGGGTTTTCTGATTTCGTTTCGAATTTTTGTCGTAATATTTCTGACTATTTTTTTTTTTTGGTTTGGGTTTCTGATTGAGTCTTAAGTTTTTTTTTGACCAATAATTTTTGGTTATGTCTAAGATTTGGGTTTTCTGGTTTAGTTTCGAATTTTTGTCGTAATATTTCTGACTATTTTTTTTTTGGTTTGGGTTTCTGATTGAGTCTTAAGTTTTTTTTGGACCAATAATTTTTGGTTATGTCTAAGAGTTGGGTTGGGTTTTCTGATTGAGTTTCGAGTTTTGGTTGAAATTTTTCTTCCTTTTTTTGGGTTTGGATTTCGGTTTTCAATCAGAAAACCTAGCCTGACTTTTTTTTTTGGGTTTAGGTTTTCTGATTGAGTCTTAAAATTTTTTGGACCAATAATATTTGGTTATGTCTAAGATTTCGGTTTTCTGATTGAGTTTCAAGTTTTTGTTGTGGGTTTGTGTTTTCTGATTTGGTTTCGAGTTTCTTTTGACTAGGTTTGTGTTTTCCGATTGGGTTTCAAGTTTCTTCTGATTGCTAATTTTTGGTTATGCCTGGGTTTTGGGTTTTCTGATTGAGTTTCGAGTCTCTTCTGACTGAAAATGTATGGTTATGTCTGAGTTTTGGGTTTTCTGATTGAGTTTCGATTTTCTTCCGACTGATAATTTAGGTTATGTTTTGGTTTTGGATTTTCAGATGTGGTTTTGAGTTTCTTCTGATTGATAATTAATGGTTATGCCTAGGTTTTGGGTTTAATTTTTAGTTATATTTTGATTTTGGGTTGCGGTTTTTTCAATCGATAGTTTTTTATTTTGGTGATTTAAAAAGGGAGTCTCCTGTTGGTGTTTTGCTCGAATAAAGACGAATAGTTCACTTCGCTGTCTGCTGTTTATACCCGTCGACTGGTCGACCTCATTGTTTCCCTTGATGCGGATGACAACACCACCCCCTCTCCCATTTACACATCGACATCAGTACACAGTACGCCAAACATCCAGCCCCTCCTTCGACATCAGCATCAGCATCAGCATCATACAGCAAATTTTTCTTATTGTCATTATAAGTATTAATATTAATGTTTAAACATGAAGTGTAATTTATTTATAACTAATATCTGTGACAGAGATTAACAAACAAACAAACAAACAAACAAACAAATAGTAACCGAACAGAAACAACAACAACAACAATAACAACTAAACTTAGTACATCAATAATTATTTAGTCAAAGGATTAGACAAATACACATTAGTTGTATATTCGTATATGTAATAATTGTAATTATTGATAACTTCATTTCATGTGTGTATGTGTAAGTTTTTTATTTTTATTTTTTTCGATTTTATCCACATATACATAGATACATTTGTATGCATACATGTACATACTGTGTGCTTTTCTTTCTGCAAACAAACGCCAGCGGATCACGATCACGGAAAGAATGTGTGCCAGAGAAAGAAAAGAATATAGCTTCAAAAAGTTAAGTGTACAGCCTGAGTCTAAGTCGGCGTGGTTCTCACATTGTAGAGTCTCCGGATCGTACTTCCGCACATCAATTCTCCGTAAGACAATCCTCTCGAACGCGACTAAGATGTCAGAGCGATTTTTGCTAAGCACCCAGGTATCCGTCCCATCCATAAGTACTGGCAGCTTGTAGCTTTTGGTTAAATTCATGAATTTGAAATATCTTGATAGGCAGTAGTAGGCTTTTCTTGGCTTTAGGTAGCCGTGCGCGGTATTTTCAAGTGCTGCGCTGATTTCGGCGGCTACAATTGACCCGAGATAGCTAAAGGATTGCACTCATTCGAATTCTCGGGGAACAATGTTGGATCTTCTGTTCGCCGACGTGCAGACTCACACTCTGACGGTCATCAAACTACCTCTATATACTAAGAAACACAAAGCATCATGGAAGCTTTTTACAGAGCGACAAACAATAATATAAGCTTTTAATAGAGGAACAAACAACAACGGGAGTTTTTAACAGAGACACAAACAATAATGGGTGCTTTTAACAGAGACACAAACAATAATGGGTGCTTTTAACAGAGACACAAATAATAACAGGAGTTTTTAACAGAGCGACAAACAATAATAGAAGCTTTTAATAGAGGAACAAACAACAACGGAAGCTTTTAACAGAGGCACAATCAATAATGGGAGCTTTTAACAGAGACACAAACAATAACGGGAACTTTTAACAGAGACACAAACAACAATGGGAGCTTTAACAGAGCGACAAACAATAATAGAAGCTTTTAATAGAGGAACAAACAACAACGGAAGCTTTTAACAGAGGCACAAACAATAATGGAAGCTTTTAACAGAGACATACAACAATAGTTGTTTTTAACAGAGTCACGCAATATTGGGAGCTTTTAACAGAGACAAAAGACAATAATGGGAGCTTTTAACAGACACAAACAATAATGGGAATTTTTGAACAGAGCGACAAACAATAATAGAAGCTTTTAACAGAGACTAGACAATAATAGATGTTTTTAACAGAGGCACACAATATTGGGAGCTTTTAACAGCACACAAACACATCAATACACAAGCACCCAAATAACGCTACAAAATTAAACAGACGTATTTATGTAAACAAAAATCAAATCATAATTGGAGTGTATTTGTTGTGTCGTATGTGTGCATGTGCGTGTCTGTTTGTGTTACAAATTGAGGTTTATGGGAGGTTTCAAGAGAAATGCCACAAACCCATCATTGGGTGGCAACTACCCCTACAATTTCTTTCTTTGCAATCACAACAGTATTGTTCCAAAGTTCTTGTTGTTCCATCGTTTCATCGTCAGGCATCAGAATGCTCTTGAGCCGGCTGTGATTGAAAGAAGGAGTTCATTTAAATGTGATATGATATGATGTCGACCAATCATCATCAACCAGTTCATCTACATTCGGCCTGAGGTTCTATTAAGGTTTCACGATAAGTAAAGAAACACTGTAAAGAGGAGGGACAATTGGCAGCAATATAGAGAAGCCCTCGCTGCCCCCATAATACAGCAGTTCGAACAGCTAAACGAAGTACACGCCGCCATTAGCTGACAGATTAAAAAGAGAGCAAAGGCAAAGGATACACAAAGTACCACCAAGACGTCACTAAAAGAATAATGAAGGGAGTTCATGGAAAACGAGGAGCAGAGAGCTCTTTATCACCGCTATTATTTTTGATGGTCTCCCGAATAGTATTGACAGAATTTAACAATTGAATTCGATGGACTATGACAACGTATCTTAAAAACCTCGCGACTACGCTGACGATGTTTGCTGCTGCTTTCACACCGGATAACGGACCTTCTAGTATCTGAGGCGAAAAAGCGGGCGACAGCCAAAACAAAAGCCATGAGCACTTCTAACACCCGTACTCAACTCAACAATGGCTGGACAGACAATCGAGAAACTTGAGATAACTTTCTATACTTAGGAAGTGTGGTCTCGTCTGAGCGCGGTGGCATGGAACTGTATGTGTGGAGCAAAATTGGGAAGGTTAAACCTGAGAAAGTGTGGAGAAAAAATGCTCTCAGCTTAAGAACAAAGCTGGGACTTTTTCGCGCTAACTTACAATCAGTAATTGAAAGGTGAATACCACTATCACACGCTAGCTGAAATCTTTCTCAAAAAAAATGTCTAAGAATCATCTTGAGGATCTTTTGTCCCAATCGTCACACTGAGAAGAGATCTGAGAACGGGCCAAGAACCTATAGACATTATTGTGTGAAGGAGAAAGTGGCATTGGATTCCAATCCATTGCGAAATATGCCATACAGTGGAATCCGCTCACCCAGATAGGCAGAGCAGCTGGACACCCCAGGCAATAGTCATGCAGGACAATCAAGGACTCGTTGGAATAGGAATTGAAAGCATCTCAAATGCGTTGCAGAACTCTGAACCTGATGGCGCGTAGGTGTTATTGGCGCTATGCCCCCCAAGGGGTGATAGGATTTAAGCAAGTAAACCGGCAGGTGTGAATGCGGTTATTCCCGGTAGTCATGCAAGCTGGATTAGAACGCCCTCTCACCTCAGCTCATAAGAATATTCAGAGCCAGCAATACCTACGGGCTGAAAAATGGCAAGGGTAGTATTTATACTAAAATTGGAGGAAGAGAGAAACCAACCACCCAACCACCCAACCTTAGCCTAAGTTCGTTTGCTCTGAAGATAATAGAGAAGGTTATTGACGTTGGCCAATTGGTAAAGGAACCCCTCCCTACATGCCGGTCAGCATGATGTGAGAACTGAGAACTGACCAGGAGAATCGCTTGCCAACAAGTAAATTGCGCTGTGGATGACATTTTTGTTCCAAGTTAGGCCACATCTTCCACATTCTTTCCTTGTTGCCTCTGTCTCCTCTCGGCATGCTTCCTGATTTTCAGTCATTTTCCTACTGTTGTGGTCTTGAATTTTTTGTTCATGGGCTTTTCTCGTGGCACAGCACATACAGAATAGGGTGCGATAGTCGCAGAACTCACCCTCATCACTATGATGATACGACAATTGTTGTGTGTGTGTGTGTGTGTGTGTGTGATGGCATGAAACCAAAAATTAGATCGCGAATCCAATCTGATCAATGTGGGGGATGAGATCTGCGGAAAAAGAATTACTTGGTGGAGCAGCCAAATGTTCCGACGACTTGATGATGATGATGATACACTGTTGGATGCTTGATGTTGTGTGTCCGGCTCGTCAGCCATCCATCCGCTTATCCCATTTACTATCCATTCTTCGGTACATGTGTGATAACGGACGGACGTGCTCAAGCCAACACGTGACGTGACGTTCTCAATTGGAAGTAACAAAAAAAAAAGAAGAAGGGGGACACACACGAACCAACAAGTATCCCATTCGGTTAAATGACGGAATGTCGATTTTGTAACCATCACCAACTACTGATGCTGCAATGGATGGATGGTGGAATCTGACAACAGAGTGTATGTACTTCTACACAACTGAATACTTATGTAACAACAAAAATGGCGCGATGACAACCATACAAATGTGTACCACTTTGTGACAGTTGTATGACATTTGCCCCAGCATTGCGTATACAATGAAAGGTAGGTATAGCAAGCAAAATATACTCGTCGCATGTATCTGCAGTCAGTCAGACAGGCTGGCAAGACCCAGGGGAAGGGGCGACTACTTCTACATTATAATGGGGTTTGCTGCAGTGTTGATGCGGTACAGGCAGTCAGTCATCTAATCATTGACCGGAATTGGGATTTTCTAGCATTTCCGGTTTGTATTTTGAAATTAATTCGATTTGATTATTCGCTTGTTGTTGTTGCTTGAGTTAGTAGGATAGTAGATAGATAGTAGCATAGTAGCACAAACATACACACGTCCATAAGTTAACCATCAACCCTTCTTTAATATTTTTTTAGGATGAGAACAGGTACAGACACCATTTCAGGATAGTTATTTATGGATAATTATTTTTATAGGATGATTATGGGATCTAATGTGGGGATGCTGAGATGATTTTAGAAAAATTATAGGATTTGGGATGGTTATAAGATGTTTATAATGATAAATAAATTTTAAAATGGAAGATGATAACAGAATGAATATAAGAAGATTATAGGATAATTATAGGATTTGGAATGGTTATAAGATAGTCTTAGATGGATTATAGGAGTTCTGGAATTATTTTAAAATGAAAGATGATAACAGAATGAATATAAGAAGATTATAGGATAATTATAGGATGATTATAGGTATACAATACTGTTATAAGCCATTATAGCTTGAGTTTAAGATAATTATAGGAAGATTATAGTTTAAAAAGATGATTATATCATCGTAGACAAATTGAAGGAAGATTATAGAATAATTATAGAAGTATGATATAGTTGTAGAAGTGATTTTAGCTTAATTTTAAGAATATTATAGGACGATTAGAGAAGATGGAGATTCTAGGAAAATTGTATAATAATTATAGAATTATAACTATACATACAGAATGATTATAGGTTAATTTTAAGATATTTATGTGACGATTAGAGAATATGAAGATTGTAGGATGATTATAGGATTATTATAGGAGTACGGTATAGTTGTAAAATGGCTATAGCTAGATTTTCAAATAATTGTTGGATTAGATTAGAGTTTTAAAAGCTTTTTATCCAATTCATATAATTATAGGAAGATAATATAATTATAGGATATAGTTACGGAATGAATATTGCTTGATTTTAAGATAGTTAAATAATTAAAAGAGGATTAATAGATTATTATATAATTATGGGACGATTATAGGAAGATTATAGAATATTTATAGGAGTACAGTATATTGGTAAAATGATTATAGATTAATTAGAGGAGTATAATTACAGTTACAGAATGATTATAGGTTAATTTTAAGATATTTGTACTCTTTATAGGATATGAAGAATATTAGATAATTATAGGACAATTATAGGAGTACGATATAGTTGTAAAATGGCTATAGCTAGATTTTCTAATAATTGTTGGATTAGATTAGAGTTTTAAAAGCTTTTTATCCAATTCATATAATTATAGGAAGATAATATAATTATAGGATATAGTTACGGAATGAATATTGCTTGATTTTAAGATAGTTAAAGAATTAAAAGAGGATTAATAGATGATTATATAATTATGGGACGATTATAGGAAGATTATAGAATATTTATAGGAGTACAGTATATTGGTAAAATGATTATAGATTAATTAGAGGAGTATAATTACAGTTACAGAATGATTATAGGTTAATTTTAAGATATTTGTACTCTTTATAGGATATGAAGATTATTGGATAATTATAGGATATAATATAGTTACAGAATGAATATTTCTTGATTTCAAGATAATGATGGAATGATTGGAAGGTAAAAAGAGGATTAAATTATATTATATTATCAAGATGATTGCGGAGATTTATAATGGGAAGGCCAGGACCGAGCCCTTATTGTATAGCCAAATAAGGTGATGATAGAATAATAGGAGCTTTTTTTTGATCCATGAAATCACTATCAAGCCCATGCAACAATTATAATGGGCTCCGACAAGGGGATGGACTGGCCTGCGTCCTCTTTAACCTGGCGTTGGAGAAAGTGCACGTGAAAGCGGCGAGAGGAACAATCCTCTATAAGTCCATTCAGATACTGGCTATCGCAGACGACATTGGTATCGTTGGTAGAAAAGAGCTTTCATCCACATCGAGCAGGCGGCACGAAATCTGGAGCTGCTCATAAATTAGAGCAAAACAAAGTACACGGTGGCCACGTCTGCGAGTAGATGATCCAACAGTGGTCCCTCAATTCAAATATTGGAGCGCGAATTTCAAGCGTAGTGTAATCCTTTAACTATCTTGGGTCAACTGTAGCAGCATGAAACAAGAAATACGCGCACGGTTACTCAAAGCCAACAAAGCCTACTCTTCAAATCCCCGGAATCTAACCATAACATTCAAGCTGCTGGTGTATACGACCAGTACTTACATATGGATCCGAGACTTGGGTGCTTAGCAGAAAGCATTCTGACCTCTTAGCCGCGTTCGAGAGAAAAGTCTTACGGAGAATTGTTGGCGCCGTATGTGAAGAAGGACGATTCCGGAGACTCCATCCAGTCATCCAGTTTGGCATCCCTGGTCCTGGTCTACGCCATCCTTCCAGCGTATTCTTGGTCGGCATCGCTGTCGTGTTTCCTAAATCCTATACCACAAATGAAATTCCGGGCCGGTTTATTTTCGCTCATATGAGTAAGGTCTCCTGCCCACGGTCATTGGTGGTGCCTCCAATTCCTCAGTTAGCTGGACATATAGCAACTCATGAAATTGATCTTCCCGTCGCTCTAATATGCCTTTGAGATCGCCGATCAGATCATACCGCGTCATACCGCGGACTCTTTGGTAGAACATCCGCGCCTGGTGCGTTCCTTGCTATCTGTACTGTTCCAGTTCACGGACGAGCTTCTTCTCCCAGGCTGCTTTCTTTCGCCGGTGAACTGCTTTTTCATATCGTCTGAGTGAAGCGATGAATATAAAGATCTTCGCGTGCCCGCATTCTAGGAGATTGCGTTGCATTGCTCGGTACGCAACATTCTTACGTTCAGTCCCCAGCTTACACTCGTCATCGAACCAGTCCAGTTCCGATCTCTACGACTACTGCCTAATATGGAGTCAGCAGAGTACTAATGACAGTATTCTTAAGGCGTGTCCATTTCTCTTCTACGCCCGACATCTCAGACCAAGGACTTACTCTCCCTGCATTTAGGGCGAGTCCTATCACTTGACCGTAGTTGTTTCTGGTGTTTTCGTTGCGAAGGGCATTTCGTCTTTCGTGATGATGCACTATTCGATCGCAGCACCATACCAAGAAGATAGTGGTCCGAGTCGACGTTGGCACCTCGGTACGTTCGTACTGTCATCAGGTTAGGGTTGTGACGGCGGTCTATCAACACGTGGTCGATCTGGGTGCGAGTGGCTCCTTTAGGAGATACCCAGGTGGCTTTGTGGATATCTTTACGCGCAATCCCTGTATGTACTCGCAACGATCAAATTATTGCTTGCTGTCGTCTCTATGACTCGTTGTCCATTGTCATTAGTGTTCTCGTGTAAGCTATGAGTGTCAATGTACTGCCTGAATACTGGCTCCCTACCTATTTTGGCATTCATATCCCCCAGAATGATTTCTACGTCATATACTGAGGACATGCATGGAGTTCCCGTTCGACTGAATCAATGAATTCGTCTTTTTCATCTTCTGTTACCGTAGTAGTAACCGAATTTGTACTGCCTTCTACTCCAGAGATATTCCCATTTTCTTAGCCTAATAAAAATTTCCACATTTCAAGAAATACGAGTACTCTTCTCAGTTAGTTAGCCCCAGAATTCTGCAAACTTCATTTCATTGCTATGTGAATTATTTATATTAGATACATCCAGGAACTATAAAATGGTATACGGATGGATCAAAGAAGGCGGATGGCCCAGGTGCGGAGGTAATAGGGCCACGAACCAAGTACTCTGAAACAATGGGCCATTATCCGAGTATCTTTCAGGCAGAGGTTCACGCCATCGAAAGATGCGCTCAATTCAATCTGGATAGGAAATACATGAGGCAGGAAATAGCCATCATGTCAGACAGCCAAGCTGCGCTAAAAGCTTTAGATGCATTCCACACCACGTCAAGACTGGTGGAAGAATGCAAAACAAGGTTAACCAAACTTGGTGAAAACAACAAAGTAAAATAAAAACGAACAAGCGGACAAGCTCGCAAACAAAGGGGCAAAGGCTCCGCTTGTAGGGCCGGAACCCTTTTGTGGAATTGGGTACCGTATTATGCGTGAAGAATTACGCAATATAGGTAAAGAAACCGCTTCATTAAGATGGGAGGAACTCCCAGGTCTACGGCAAGCGAAAGAAATGTTGGCTGGCTATAACCCAGAGAGGTCACGATCAATAATTGGACTAAGTGGGGGTAATGTTAATGCAGGCTGAAGGGACACCTAAAGAAAATTAAATTAGAAGAGGTTGACAGCTGCAGGCTATGTGGAGAAGCGGAGGAAACTCCGTGGCATCTTTTCAACGACTGCGGAGCAACGATCCGCCAGAGGAGGGGCCAGCTGGGAACTCACGCATTCTCCGAGCTTGGACGTCATTCATTAGAACCTCTTCATATCATTAGGTTCCTAAAGGCCATTTTGGTATGGAGGAAGTGCTCTAGGGTTGGGCAGGTACCGTCCTTACAGCGCTAGTCGGGGGAGTGGTGTGCGCAATAGATCCACAAGGGTCGCAGTGCCATTGATTCACCCCCTTAACATCATCATCATCAACATCAATTATTTATATTAATAATTATATTTACAAATATAGAGATATTGAATTAGCTGCGATGGGTAAGCTTTGAATTTCATTAGAAATGAATGCCTTTCGCAATAAAGTGTTCACTACTTTTCATTCATCCTGGATCGTATCGTACACACCCTGTCTATTGAAGTGATTAGTTGGCAAAATGCAGATCACCAGTTGCATCTTGTTTGCATTGCCCATCGTAGACACTTCTGTGTAAGCTGCGATTCTCGATACAAAGATACGAGCCGGTGAGCAAAGTCCAGTCAGCAGCGCTAAAAGCTAAGTGTGACTTTGACTTTGACTGGACATCTATGTATGTAGATGGAATTTTGTTCTATCAAATGTCATGCATGGATGTATGTCATGTCATGCACGTTGAAAAATCCCCGACAGATGATAAGATAAATGAATTATGGAAGACGGAGGCACAAGAGGAGAACAACAAAGCGATCGTCTGCAGATGTTTTTTTCCCAAGAAGAAGATTTCGTTCGCCAAGACAACAAGACGCCCCCCCCCCCCCCCCGAGATCTCATGTGGAGAGAGGGAAGAGTGCGGTCGGTAGATTGATTATCGGGATAAGCGGTGAGGCGGTGAAGGAGTGACGGTGAGACGACCCTCTGCCCGAATCTCTGCTATGCCGCCAATGAAATGCAAAACTGAAAAGAACAATACGACGATACTCGCATTAAAATGATGAATTGAATGATTGGTTGGATGGTTGGATGGATGGCAAGCACGTCGACGGACGGTGCACCTTAAGCACTGAACGTCCATTGTATGTGAATATCAATTGATATCTGAGTCAATATGCAAGTATGCAAGCGTGTGTCTGTATTTGTGTGAGTGGAATCCCGCCGTCAGATACTAAAAATAACGAGGTCAGCAGTAATATGATTAAGATGGCTACTAACGAGTAACGTAACGACTGCCAGATACAAGTATCTACGACCACAATCAATGACAAGATAACTAAATTGTATCCCGCAAGTCGAGTAACAGTTGTAGTTGTTGTTGTTGTTGTGCTTTCGGTGGCTTGCTAATTGAAAAGATAAATCTGAATGGTATCGGCATGAAGGGGATGTGAGTGGAGCGTTTCAGAGATGTGGATTTCTTTGATTTCTTGATTACGTCGGTCCATCGGCGCTAGAATAAGGACAGCCGTATATTAAGCAGAGCATATGGTAGCAGAGGTTTTTTAGAGCACACTATAGGACCTATAGGGTTGCCCTAATAACCAAGGCTACGCTATAATGACCTATTCTCAATATGCGCCTAGCCTAAGCGCTTCAATAAAAACATGTAACCTCAGTCAGGGGTCATTTTTTACGAGAAGTTCTTTACACAATGGATCGTATCGATGCTCGGCAGCAGGAATAGACATGCCAATCTTGGCAGCTGTAATATTACCAAACGAATCGACAGAGGAACCCCCCAAGGAGGGGTTATCTCTCCATTACCATGGCTGATGGTAATTACTGATAATGCTACTAAGACTTGAAGAGGATAGGACAAAGGCAGTTGCGTATGCAGATGACGTGGTGACGTGGCCTCGTATCAGGCCAGTACCTTTTCGTGATCAGTGAAGTCATGGAAAGGGCCCTGGGTAAAGTCAGCAGCTCCTGGGGAATAAGCTGTGGCCTTGGAGTCAACCCTAGGAAGACCGAAATGGTTTCGTTAACCACTAAATCCAAGATACCGGCCTTTATCCTTCAAAAACTCAATGGGAAAAGTCTCAGACTTACCCCCAGCGCCAAATATCTCGGAATGATCTTAGATAGAAAGCTTAACTGGAAGGCTAACGTAGAGAAGAGGGCTAAGAAAGCATGCATTGCCCTCTATGCTAGCAGCAAAACCAACGGAAGAAAATGGGGTCTTCAACCAAAGATGGCTCTCTGGCTGTACACAGCGGATGTACGGCCAATTCTCACCTATGGATCGCTGGTTTGGTGCTCAGCGAAGAAGAAGAAGTATAACGCCACCAAAATCAGCAGGTTAAAGCGATCAGCAGTGGCAGGCATTACAGGAGCTCTACGGTCTTGCCCGACCAAGGCCCTTAACACCATCCTCCTGACATATTTATCAAGTATGTTGCTACGTGCAGTGCAGTACGACTGAGAGAATCTGGGTGGTTTGCTACTGGACCAATATACTGCAGACAGTATCTAAGGGCATGATACCAGCATCTACCGATTACTGCATCCCTAAATTTAGCTTCAACTCCTCGTTCAGCGTTGAATTTCCTACCAGGGGGAACTGGAAGAATGGAACAGTAGCGAGGCAATATGACGCAACAATATTCTCTGACGGATCCAAGATGAAGGACGGAGTCGGTGCACGTATCTTCTGATTGATTAAATTGCAGGCAGAGATTCTAGCAATTATGGAGGCCTATAAAGCATTAAGGCTCAGAAACGCACAAATCGGAAGGGCTGGTATTTGTGCTGATAGCCAATCTGCCAAAGGGCGATTTATGCGACTACAATAAACTCGAAATTAGTACAACAGTGCCAAGAAGAATTGGCCTCGATCAGTCAATTCCTGGACGTCACCATAGTATGGGTGCCGGTGCACAGTAATATAGAGGTTAATGAGAGGGCGGACAAATTGGCTTAGATGGGCGTCGCCATGGATACTGGCTCTATGGAGAAGGTTAGCTGTCCAATGAGCTCAGTCAAGGAACAAATTCTCTACTTCTTTAATACTAAGTCACAGCTGAGGTGGAGCAGTCTGTCGAACTGCGCCATATCGAGATCATCCAGAGATCATCCAGAGAGATTGTTATCCAGAACCCGGTAGGATATTGCCAGAGTTGTGGCTATCAGCACTGGGCACTGGCCAGTGGGCAGTCATGCTGCTATGTTGGATATACCGCACAAAAACTTCTGCAGAAGTTGCAAAGATGAAAGTGGGAAGGAAACTCTCCAGTTGTCCGGAGAGGAAGTGTATCAGTATCTCGCTCTATTCGGTCGTTGTTCCGTATACTCATAGAATAATGCCGGGTTCACCATCCACATTCAGCCGTTCGAAAATAAATATATTAAACAGAATTGGCACTGGTTAGTGCGCCCTGTGGGACACCAGTGCTTGCATGATCATCAACTAACGGTTAACAAACCAATTAGATAACCTTGATTTCTATGCCAAATAGATGGATGGGGATAGAAAATTTTGCTGTAGGACTTTGGTTAAACAGCCATATAAGGCTAGGTGGACTTAGTGTGATGAACTAATAGCTAAGTGTTACAGAAAGTCAGTCAGCGACCATTTCGTGTTACAAAAAAAGGTTAAAGATACAACTAATCAGGCAGATAGTAAATTGCCTCTCGCGTATATTCCCTGAACATATCCTGAACATATAACTGGGAACGATTATTTGTGCGGCAAATGAAAAATTATTACATTTAAAGAGCTGTTACGACAATAATGCCCGGATGGCCGGATGGCCGGATTTTTCGTCTTCTTTTTTTGTTGTTGCTGTTGTTTTGTTAAGTAATCCCACTTTTGGACGCAAACTACTCGTACATGCGAGAGCACAATTATTGTGTAATCAATGGCACAGTTCGGACGTGGCGTGAATTGAATTACTACAGGTCCAGTTCGGTTGGTCGGTCGGCGCGGTCGATCGCTATACAGACTCGTTGTCAGGCCCTTTCCATTTTCATCTCCATTCCCGGTTCACTTTGTTGGCGTCATAATTCCAAGTATCGAGAACTGAGCCAACCACCGGACATGACTGATTAAGGCTGATGCTGTTCTCGTTGATCGTTAGTCGTTTTTTTCTCCGTTGGGGTAATGGCACCCAGTGCGGGAAGTTCTCCTTTACAAAATGGGATAATAATAATATCAGTGTTGAGTCTGATTTGTGATGAGGGTGCAGTGCATGGATGGATGGATAATAGCGGTGTTGTTAGATTTGTTAGTAGCTTTCGCATTTGTATGTGTGTGTGTGTTCTCAACGTTGTTATCTCACTGTTATACATCTGAATAATTTAAATTGAATTACAACTACTTTCTAGATACGCCAGCCATCCATCATACATACGAACATATAGATTATTTTTAGACGAGTGGCTAACGAGCTAATCTCTAATCAGTAATCACAATGAATAGAGAATGGGGGATGATTTCTGGTGAGCCGAGCACATACACACACACACACACACACACTAACACAGGTATTTTGAGTGGAACGGTTCGCAAAACAAACCGACAGTAACAACCAATAAATCTTATTTGGTGGTTTGTTTCAGTTTTAATTGAAATCACTTTTTTATGCATACAACACAGTGAAGGAAAATACAAACGACCGTGACCAGTCTTAATGAAGAATTATTCATCCTTCCGCAGATGAATGTGATTGTGTCTGGACTCATAATCCAAAAGAACGCGTGAACAGACATAAACATTTCAAATAGATAATAGATAGATAGATGGATAGATAGATAGATAGATAGATAGATAGATAGATAGATAGATAGATAGATAGATAGATAGATAGATAGATAGATAGATAGATAGATAGATAGATTGATAGATAGATAGATAGATAGATAGATAGATAGATAGATAGATAGATAGATAGATAGATAGATAGATAGATAGATAGATAGATAGATAGATAGATAGATAGATAGATAGATAGATAGATAGATAGATAGATAGATAGATAGATAGATAGATAGATAGATAGATAGATAGATAGATAGATAGATAGATAGATAGATAGATAGATAGATAGATAGATAGATAGATAGATAGATAGATAGATAGATAGATAGATAGATAGATAGATAGATAGATAGATAGATAGATAGATAGATAGATAGATAGATAGATAGATAGATAGATAGATAGATAGATAGATAGATAGATAGATAGATAGATAGATAGATAGATAGATAGATAGATAGATAGATAGATAGATAGATAGATAGATAGATAGATAGATAGATAGATAGATAGATAGATAGATAGATAGATAGATAGATAGATAGATAGATAGATAGATAGATAGATAGATAGATAGATAGATAGATAGATAGATAGATAGATAGATAGATAGATAGATAGATAGATAGATAGATAGATAGATAGATAGATAGATAGATAGATAGATAGATAGATAGATAGATAGATAGATAGATAGATAGATAGATAGATAGATAGATAGATAGATAGCATTGAAGTATTTTTTGTTTCAGTTTCTGATCATAGTCGAATTTGATTTGTCTATGGTAGACATTGCAATCATTTCTGACTTGTCCAGGGGGGTTTACTTTAAGGGGGGTTTACTTTATATAACCGAAAGCATACCTTCAAGTTTCTAGAAGCCTCTTTGCAGCTTAAGTCATACCAATCATTTTTTTTCCCTTCGGTTAGATACACTTTGTCCTGGAAGGGACAAATTGTCTCATACCCTCGTGGATTATGTTTGTGATCGTATCAGAAATGGCATCCACACCACTAATGGCTCAATTTTCTATACTTTCTTTACTTTACTTAACTTTACTTAACGCGCCAAAAGAAGTCTAACTTCAAAAATATTTTAAGAAATACCAGAATAAAGGAATAAATTTATGTGTGACGTTTTGTTGATGAAATATTCTTGAAGTATCAATACCAATGCGCGTTAATGCGCGCAAGCATTAAGACTAACAGACTCTATAAAGACCCCTCAAAATACACCTAAAGCTCTCTAAAAAGAGCTCCAAAATACTCCCAAAAGATTCCCCAAATACCTCAAAAAGATCCTCAAAAGAGCCCCTGTCATAAGAATCACAAAAGACCAACAAAAGACTCAGAAAAGACCCGCAAAGGACCCGCAAAAGAGAAAAGACCCACAAAGGACCCGCAAAAGAGAAAAAACACACAAAGGACCCGCAAAAGACCCGCAATAAACCTACAAAGACCCCCGAAAGATCACCAAAAGACCACAAAAAAGACCTTCAAGATATCCCCCAAAAATCACCAAAAGACCCTTAAAATATCCCAACAGAACACAGAAAGATCCCAACAACCCTCAAAAGACCCCAAAAACACCCCTAAAAATACCATCAATAGACTCAGATACCCCCCCCCCCTCCCCAAATACGAAGTACTCTTCTTCTCTAGCGGTGCCCCTACCTCGAACCTAACTATTCTCCTCATGCGATCGGAATTTTCGTAACGTGCAACGCCCCAAAATTGTAGCCACCTCAGCAAAGAAGTTTCACTTCAAAAATAGATGGATAGATGAATGTATAGATACATTTTTTTTATCATCCTCCGGATAGACCACGATCACGACCATCCCTCAACACGTATACATAAACGTATACACCTAAAAAAAAAAAAGCGCACACATACAGTGCACGTACCCTATTCGCGAAAAAAAAGAGAAAAAGAAAATTTGTTGCTCTATCATTTTCAAGAGAACACCTACCTCGCTCAATCAAAAGCCCTCACAACAAGTCCATCCATCAGCGCCTGCGTGCTCTCTTCTACAACAGGCAATAGGTGCTTGGGCCTTAACTGAAGCACTCTATTCCATTGTAAAATGTGTAATGGCTTCGAACTGCGTGGCTTGAAGTCACAGTTGCATTGTTACCGTCGGCGAGCGTCGTCGCATAGGGTCATTTGTGATCGTTCTCTTTTGGCAGATAGACAGACATTGGACAGCAACGGCAAGAACATCCACATCATTTTTCAGCGGGTCAATCGAGTCAGGTCTGTCAGGTCTGTCAGGTCTGCAGCGCATTCGTGTTGTGCTTCTTCCGACGATTAGTAGGTCGGTCTCGTGGCGTGGAGTCTTTGTGTAATTTTTTTTTTCTGAAATATTTGATAAGGGAGGAGGACCCTTCTAGATCGTGTGTTCAACGTCGTGTGAAGCGTTCACAGTTCTGTTTGTGTCTGTTGGGAATTTGGGGATTTTTTTTTGTTAAACTGTTGTTGTTGTTGTTTTGTTTGTGTTACTTATCAAAGGATTCGTGGATCGATTGTGTAGGAAACTTGTGGGAGGTTGTTGTTCCTTCGTCGGTGGAAGTTACTTTTTTTTTTGGTATAATGCGAATCGGAGTACATTCGGAGTGAATAGCTATCCAAAAATAATTCGGGGATATTTAGTACAAAAGTGAGTGGACGTGACATCCTGCGATGGGCTGGGCTGGGCTGGGCTTGGCTGGGAAGCACACAAGTACAACTGGCTAAAACGCAACTACACTTCATCGTGTTTTTGTGTTGTGTAGTTTGGCATTTGTAGCAGAGCAGGCAATTATTGTTGCTAGATACTAAGTATCTAAGAACAATTAATTTCTAAGAGATGACTTACTTCCTGTGCATGGTATGATAAAATTACTCAAGACTTTCTATAGACAGTTGCGTTTCATTTATCATCTACCCAAAAGTACTTGATGGCACACTTGGTAATAGTGACGTGCTCAGTTCTCAACCGCTAGAAATTCGCTTACATTGGCACAAAAATGAAGAATTAAAATGCAATCTTCTCAGCTCAGTTGTGGACAATTAACGGCAAGAGTCTCTTACAGCACTCAGTCAATCAGTCAGTCAGAAAGTCAGTAAGAACAATATGATGGATAAATGGAATGAAAAGCCCTTGCCCTCATTACTACACATTACTGAAGGACTGACCGGAACATAATAAGAAAAACTGTTATCCCATTGCTGTGCGGTCAGCGGTCGACGACGACAGATGTCCACCATCACGACACCACCGCACCGCACCGCATTAGCATAATAAATTAAACGATTTTGTGTCACTTAATTTTATTAGATTTGATTTAAGAGCAGCGGTAGAGTGGACGATCGACAACAATAACTACAACAACAGCAACCACGTACAAGTAGATACACCCTTCCTCTGTAATGGTTCTCTGGCTATCTGTCTGGCTGTCCGTCCGTATGGTTGTGATTTGAGTAATCACTTTCGGAAGTTTCTAAAGTACACTTTAGAATATGCACCCCCATAGATAGTACTAAGCTACATACGAATACACACACACACCAACGTAACGGATAGTTGGAATTGAAGTATTTTTTTTGCCTGCCTGCCTGCCTGCCTGCCTGCATAGTGGGTCCATAAACATTCTCTCAAAGCAAACAACAACAACAAAAAACCCCAAGTAATGTGGCTTCTGGTCGATCGGCACGATCATCAGTTGTCATTGATCCGCAGATCAGAGCGCGCGCTAGTAAACGAATTGCCTCACAGATCGTTTTATAGTTGTGCTTCTTTTTTTTTTTTTTTTGAAACGAACTTCAAACGAATTTCGATCACGATCACGATCACGATCACGACTCACGAAGAATACAATCGATCCTTGCGCGCATCCTTTTTCTTAAACAAAAAAGTGTTCTCTAGTGCCAGTGCGCAGTTTCAGTGACGCGCGTTCGTGTGTTAAATAAATCGATCGACGGTTTGTTTTATAAAAAATCTTTATATATACAGTGCGTATATAGCGCACAGCCACACAGACAACAGAAAGACAAAAAATGAATGGTTCTAGCTCGGCTGATGGCGGCTTAGACGAATCCATACATTTGCGGAGTACAAAAAGTAGCAGCAAACAGCAACAACTACACACCGACGAAAAAATCGAGATGCCACTTCTTAAGATTCCTTCATCGCCAGCCGATTCTACAGCGCCATCGGTTATCAATTCCACATCCGGAGGATCTGCATCTACATCGGCGACAATCGTTGCTACAGCTACAGGATCACCATCAGCACCACAACATCAGGTACATATAGATACATGAAACGAATATTTGGATCGATGCACATTTAAGGAGAAATGATTCTTGGCCTTTGAAGTGCTCTCCATATTTCGGTTTCGAATTAAAAATAATAAATATGAATAAGAAATAGAATTTCTAATCGCACACAATACTAACAAAATATAGAAAAATTGGGGAATAAAGTTTTGGAAGCATCTATCTACCTATCTTTATATCTATCTATCTAATTATCTATCTTTATATCCATATATCTATCTATATAACTATCATCCGATCTATCTATCTGTCTAGACAGATAGATAGATTTTTATCTGAATATATAAATGTATCTATTTATAGTAATTGCTCCTTGCACGTGAAATAAAAATAGCCACCTCATTTTGGGTATTTTTATTTCAAGTGCAATGAGCAATTACTATAAATAGTGGTCCTTCGAGCCGGATTTTATACTCCAGTTGATAATTTTCTACTGTTTGATAGGCTACGCCGGTGGTCATAAGTATTTGGGTAGCGTATTTGGCAATGCCCATTTAAAACCCCTGGCGTTATGAAAGGTTTTGTCCGTCCACGATGCGATAGCTTGCAGTAATGCATTTTTTTAATTGTTATGACTTCGCGTCTTACCGCATTCCTCTAGGGTCTAGCAATGTTGATGTAATGATGAGTAGTTACTATTCGGAAATTGTTGGTAATAGTCGTTGTATTCCTTAATATGCGTGTCGATGGCAATCAGCTCTATCATTCGCGCATGGGGGAGGATTTTCAAGCGATATGATGTGAAGATATCTGGTAACTCGTTTGACCACGAGTGCTTTTATGTTGACTGTATCCATCTCATCTCCCTCTAACTTCATTAACTTTGACAATTGTTCAATTTTTTATTCAATCGTAACTTCTGCACCAAATCTTCGGATATGTAATTGGCTTGGCTGCTCTGATCCAGCAAGCGACGAACTACTAGAACGTTGTAATCGTAAAGTAAATACGTCGGAATAGCTGTAGGTAGGAGCGCACTTGAAGAAAGTGCTACTCGTCGATGGAAGGTTAGCCGTTGAATTTGGTTTTCTGTAATATCAGGTCTGCACTTTAAATGCTCTCTCGATTTGCAAGGAGAGCGATAAACGAAACTATACTTTTAACAATAGATGCCGATCTTATGGTCACGTAGAATGACATCGTAGAATGTGAGCTCAGAAACTTTGGACAGTCCTCAACTGGATGTTTTTCAGGTGCAGATGAAGCACGTCCTTATTGCCTTCGTTTCTGCTTCTTTCGATTGAAGCGTAACATGTAGTTTGATATGCGCCATACTGGTATCCTTTCTAGGTACCTTCTGAGATGACTGAATACTTTGACAATTGTCATCTTGATCCAGATGATGCTGGTATTCCTTGAATTCGATTTCTTCTAAGGTAGGAAGTCTGGTTTTACAGTTGTAGGAATCGCCTAATCTGCCACGTGTGACAGGATCTAAGCCTCGAAGTATTAAATAGGCCCTTTAGTGTAGTGCATGTATGAAATTATAGACTCTGTATATCCTGGGATTGTTGAACGTTGCGGTAGAGCTGGAACAGCTTCAGTTCTACTTTTGCTAAATGTCTAGGATTGTCAAAAGTTCGGTCCAATATTGACCAGGCATTCGGATAGCTGTCTCCAGTCAAGTCTAACTCGGTACTTGCTTCCAATGCTTTCGCAGTGAGCTTCGACTTGAGCAAAATGAGTGTATCTATCTATATTTATATCTATATATGTATATGCATATATCATTCATTCAATCTATTATCTATCTTTATATAGTTTTATCTATCTACATATCTATCATCCAACCAATCAATCAATCCATCTATCTATCTATCTATCTATCTATCTATCTATCTTTATATATAAATTTATCTATATATCTTCATATCTATCTAACTACATATTTATCCATATATCTCTCCATATATAGACCATTCAATCTATCTATCTACCTATGTATATCTTTCTTTCTTTTTTTCTTAGTTGAAGAAACAAATGTAACAATCATTACATTTCTGTAGTATACTTTTTGGTTTATATATCTTTTAATCAATTTTTGTAGCATTTCATTTCATTGTATATTTATGGGGTAATTATTGTCAATAACTATTATTATGGAAATTATTTGTGATTTAAGGAAACTAATGTAACAATCATTAGATATCCGTTGCCTACTTTTTGGTATAAAACATTTAATCAATTATTGTAGCAATCAATTCATTTCATTGTATACTTTTGGGATAATTATTATCAATGACTATTATCGATGGAAATTATTTGTTAATTAAAGAAACAAATGTAACAATCATTACATATCCGTTGCCTACTTTTTGGTATAAAACATTTAATATCAATTATTGTAGCAATCAATTCATTTCATTGTATACTTTTGGGATAATTATTATCAATGACTATTATCGATGGAAATTATTTGTTAATTAAAGAAACAAATGTAACAATCATTACATATCCGTTGCCTACTTTTTGGTATAAAACATTTAATATCAATTATTGTAGCAATCAATTCATTTCATTGTATACTTTTGGGATAATTATTATCAATGACTATTATCGATGGAAATTATTTGTTAATTAAAGAAACAAATGTAACAATCATTACATATCCGTTGCCTACTTTTTGGTATAAAACATTTAATATCAATTATTGTAGCAATCAATTCATTTCATTGTATACTTTTGGGATAATTATTATCAATGAAATACAAAACTTTGAGAGAGAATTGTCCGAATTTAGTATATAGTACAGCTCTCATGTACAAAATTCAAGTCTCATCATCATTTTTTGCTGGCTTCAAGAGCACCTCTATATCTCTTTTTCTTTCTCTATCTATATCTCTCTCACACACACTCTCTCTTTCTCTTACACACACACAAACACACAAAACCCACCGCCCGACAATATCAGCGAAATCCAATCCAACAATGATTTGGCTGTTAGGCCGTCGTGTCTAATTTGCTTGACAAAAAGTAAACCACAATGCACCAATGAAGGGTGTAACTAAATCTATCTACACTGAAGCTTTTCAAATACATATCAGTCGAATATTTTCGCAAATGTTCCCTTTTACATGGCTAACGGACGAGGGTGATAGGCAGCTCATTAATTTTGAGTCACACTCGAAACTTTTGAGAGAATTACAGAACCCGTGTGTCACTAATTGATCGTCGCGCTTATGTCATGCGCATGAGTGCAAGTCCGACTCCCGCAATCACATAACAATTTGCTAATAATTGTTCTTGTCGCGGACCATTATCGTCGGTTGTTCGTTCAGTCGCACCTTGGCCAGCGAAGAGGTCACACATTCAGCAACACTCCTCCCGATAGTGACGCGTATTCTTCAATAATTTAAATAATTTTTTTTTTTTTTTTTTTTAAATATAAATAAAACGAGAAACTCGGAAACAACTGGAAAAGTATGAAATAATTTTTCCTGTGACTTTCTTTGAATAGAATTTTTTGTTTAACTCTCAGTGAAAGTGATGTGATCTTTTATATTTGAAAATTAACCCTTTACCCGCTTGGAGTAAATCCAGTTATAGTTAGTGATTCCGGTTAAACATTGACATTCCAGTCCCCTTTCACTGGAATATGAAATTATGATACGGAGAATTCGCTGATTGTGCCAAAATAATTTTTCAAAAATCCTTAACTTCAGAAAATATCTAGAATATCAGCCCTAGTAATATTTTCGCTCTTAACTAACCTTAACTAATAAGCAGCTTAACTATGTCCCTTATTGTGAACATCAGCACAACTTAAACTAAGTCTGGTCGGAAAGCTATAAAACACAGAAAACCATACCCTAACCAAGGCCGCCAACAAAATCTTCCTTGAATTTTAAAGGAACCTGGATATTTTTTTCATCAGAAGTGGATTTATTTTATATTTTGGGAAGTGGAGTGTAACAACTATATTTTTGGGCCTTTTAAGAAAGGCTGGAAAATATTTGTCTAAATTAATAAGGGCCCAACGAAGGTTTCGTGGAGGCTCCATTAATTCCTAAGTGTTGTCCAAAATGACATCGAACTCTTTAATAGCCTAAAGTTTTTTTTAAGTTTTGAACTTCGCAAACAGTGAGTCGACAATTTCTTGAACTTCTTAAACAGTAAGTCGGTCATTTCTTGTACTTCACAAACAGTAAATCGGCCATTTCTCGAAACTTCACAAACAGTAACTCGGCAATTTCCGCTGAAGAACAAAAAAACAATGATAATGTCTCCCTCCCTCCTACACCCAACTCTCTCCACCGCTGTCTTCATCGATAGTTTTGATGTTTGGTAGACTCGGCAGATAAAAGCTAGTAATTAGAATGTCTAGAATGGGCACTGTCTTCGTACTAAGCAGCCTAGTCGTACAACTGCAGGACCGTGATGTTGCCTGGGATAGTTTCTATCATGGGCGGCCTAGTCGCAAATGATTGGGTTCGAGGTTCCGGATGATGTGCTGCCAGGGTTAGCTTTGCAACGGCTAGCCGCACATACTGAACGATCTGAGGCCTTTTATGTCAGATCTCACTAAGATCGCGTTGTCACTACGGGAGTTGGTTTATGCCCACGGATGAGGTTGACCTCTTTGGAGGTTAGCTGAGTCTTTTGGTTGAGGACCCAATGTCGTTCTGGACTTGACCCAGGTGGTTTACTATCCAAATGCGGGTGGAGCACTAGCATTGGTACATCAGCCGCCCCTAGTGATACCAATTTCTTTCGTGTCAGTGTCCTTCCTGATGTAACCGGTGCGAGTATGTGCTCTATGTGGAGTTGCATATCTCAGCCGGTTGTGGATCTTCATCGCCGTTAAACAGTCAGTTCTCAGCAACAAGGTTTCCTTCCTTTTCTCGATGGTGTTTCTTTGCTTTCTGCACAGATACAAGATCCGCAATGACAAAGCTCTAGGTTTCTTTTGTAGCAGGCAACTTGGAAGTTTTTAATCTGTTGGCTATTTCTCGGGTCATTCCACACACACACACACACACACACATGCACTCACACTAACTGATTTTAATTTCGCATACCTGCACACGCTTACACATTTTTGTTCTTCGCCAGATGGTTAAAGTGGACAACCTGCCCGAACGAGGTTCGTGGTCATCGAAGTTAGACTTTATCCTGTCCGTTGTTGGCCTGGCCATTGGGCTTGGCAATGTCTGGCGCTTTCCCTATTTGTGTTATAAAAATGGCGGTGGCGCATTTTTGCTGCCATACTTTCTGACATTGATTCTGGCCGGCATACCGATGTTTTTCATGGAATTAGCCCTTGGACAAATGCTGACAATTGGCGGCTTAGGTGTATTTAAGATTGCACCAATTTTTAAAGGTAAGATACCATCTTAGTGATGGATTTAATAAAGAAATAAAACACAAACACACATACATCGTTTCAGGTATTGGCTATGCGGCAGCTGTGATGTCCTGCTGGATGAATGTCTACTACATTGTCATTCTAGCTTGGGCTGTGTTCTATTTTTTTATGTCAATGCGAGCTGGTAAGTTATTGATGGAGATTTTTCTCTATTGATTCATGAATCAATAGATACAATTATTAGATTGAATTGGTAGATACAATTAATAGATAAAACTAATAGATACAATTACTAGATACAATAATT
Source organism: Nephrocerus scutellatus (assembly GCA_947095585.1). Lineage (NCBI taxonomy): Eukaryota > Metazoa > Arthropoda > Insecta > Diptera > Pipunculidae > Nephrocerus > Nephrocerus scutellatus. The sequence goes on from OX352766.1 coordinate 1,582,575, forward strand.
AATAGTTACACTTAAAATATTCAATTTATAAATACAATTTATAGATACAATTTACAGATACAATTAGTAGATACAATTTATAGATAAAATTACTAGATGCAATTAGTAGATACAATTAAAAGATACAATTTAAGGATAGAATTACCAGATACAATTAGTAGATACAATTAAAAGATACAATTAATAGATACAATTACTAGATATAATTAAGAGCTACACTTAAAAGATGGAATTTATAGATACAATCAATAGATACAATTTTTAGATACAATTAGTAGATACAATTTATAGATAAAATTAGTAGATACAAATAAAGATACATAATTTATAGATACTATTAGTTGATACAATTAATAGATACAATTTATACATACAATTTATAGATACAATTTATAGATACAATTTATAGATACTATTAGTTGATACAATTAATAGATACAATTACTAGATATAATTAGGAGCTACACTTAAAAGATGGAATTTATAGATACAATCAATAGATACAATTTTTAGATACAATTAGTAGATACAATTTATAGATAAAATTAGTAGATACAAATAAAGATACATAATTTATAGATACTATTAGTTGATTCAATTAAAAGATACAATTTATAGATACAATTTATAGATACAATTTATAGATACTATTAGTTGATACTTTTTGCACTTTTCATATTTAAATTAATTGTTATTTTTTTTACTCCATCGTTTTTGTCGTGTGTCTGCGTGTGTGTGCATATACCAGATGTACCATGGCGCACGTGCAATAACTTCTGGAACACTGCCAACTGTGTAAATCCCTACGAACGTAAGGAGCTCCACTGTTGGGATCAATTTAGCAAAGCTAACAGCACTATGAAGAAGATGTGCACTCTGGCAGCGGGTAATATATCCGCAACCGAGCTGACAGATCCCGTCAAGGAGTTCTGGGAGTAAGTACCTATTTTAAGCACTCCTGCACTTCTGCACACTTACACTCCTTCTCCTACATTGCATTCATCTGCACAACACAATCAACACACCTGAAGACGTCGCGCCCTACAAATATCAAATGGCATTGAAGAAATTGGCAACGTCCGTTGGGAGCTGGCCGGAACCTTGTTGCTTGTCTGGATCCTATGCTATTTTTGCATTTGGAAGGGCGTCAAATGGACCGGCAAGGTTGTCTACTTTACCGCTCTGTTCCCGTATGTGCTGTTGACAATTTTGCTGATTCGCGGAATAACTTTACCGGGAGCGATCGAAGGAATCAAATTCTATGTGATACCGAATTTTTCGAAACTCACCGAATCCGAGGTGAATTACCATTGCCATTGCCATTACCATTAACAGATTGTAAATCTTTGCCACTCCTTATTAAATTCGGTGAAATTCGTCCCGTCAGGTATGGATCGATGCTGTGACACAGATTTTCTTCTCGTACGGTTTGGGTCTTGGAACGCTGGTCGCCCTCGGAAGTTATAATAAATTTACGAATAACGTTTACAAGTGAGTATCAAGATTAGGGAGGGAGATAGGCAGATGGTGAATTTTAATGCTTGCCGCTTTCGTTCTATGTCTTCACTCCAATTCAATTCCTCAGAGATGCACTAATTGTCTGCTCCGTCAACTCGAGCACAAGTATGTTTGCCGGCTTTGTGATATTCTCGGTGATCGGTTTCATGGCGCACGAACAACAACGGCCGGTTGCCGAAGTGGCAGCTTCCGGTATGGATGCCGCTTCTTCTTCTTTTCCTTTGCTGTCATTTGTTAGAAGATTTTCTAATTTCTCTTCTCTCCACTGCACACAGGTCCCGGACTCGCCTTCCTCGTTTATCCATCAGCTGTTCTTCAGTTGCCCGGCGCACCGATGTGGTCCTGCCTATTCTTCTTTATGCTGCTTCTAATCGGTCTGGACTCGCAATTTTGCACAATGGAAGGCTTCATAACGGCCATCATCGATGAATGGCCTCAGCTGTTGCGTAAACGTAAAGAGATTTTCATAGCGATTGTGTGCGCCCTGAGCTACCTGGTCGGATTCACGTGCATCTCGCAGGTAAGTGCAGGGAAGAAATATGCTGGGTCCAAAATGGAGGCTAAATTTCGCTCTGACAGAAAGCTTCCCGATTTCCAGACCAGTATGTGATTTGTGTCTCTAAGTGAGCAGTAAATTGCTCACAAAGTAGCCAGAAGCGGTCCTTTGTGTTACCATTGGATCTTATACACCTTTCCCTTTTTTCAGAGGATCCAATTCCGCGATCTCTTAATGAATCTATGTGATGTGTTTTTATTTATTTCTTTCTATACAGGGTGGCATGTATATTTTCCAAATTCTCGACTCTTATGCGGTGAGCGGTTTCTGCCTGCTGTGGCTCATCTTCTTCGAATGCATTTCAATTTCCTGGTTCTATGGCGTGGATCGATTCTACGATGGCATCAAGGACATGATCGGCTACTATCCGATGGCATGGTGGAAATTCTGCTGGTGTGTGACAACGCCCATGATATGCTTGGTATGGAATTTTTCACACAAACACCACACACAATCATAACAATGAATTGCTTATCATCATCATCATCTTACAGGGTGTGTTCTTCTTCAATATTTTCCAATGGACTCCGGTTAAATATCTCGACTACAGCTACCCATGGTGGGCGCATGCATTCGGTTGGTTCACGGCACTCTCCTCGATGCTCTACATTCCCGCCTATATGGTCTGGCTATGGAGGAAAACGCCCGGCGACAGGGAAACGGTAACGCCGACCAAGCTTTAACAGTAAATTAAATTTAATTAAAAAAAATACAACCTCCCTCATATACAGAAAATGCGCCTGATCGTTCGGATAGACGAGGACATCAAGGGTCTGAGGGAGAAGATGCAACAGGAGGCCCTCAAGCAAGCGGAAATGTACGCATTGTAGATGATTGTCGGCATTTACAACACCAACGCAACATCGCCCTCACCACCACCACCACCACCACCCTCCTAGCTCTTTTCCTTACACGCACACTCCACCCCCACCACAGTTTATTTATTTTAATTTACGAGTTTTATATATAAATACGAGGATATAGTATATATATGACAAAAAAAAGGATACAATACTCTTATGGTAATAATAATAATTAAATTATATGAATAGAGTTCAGCTACGAAATATATTGTCACAGTAGTGGAAATTAATTGGCCATGCACGGTGGGCAACGAAGCAACAATGGAGGCATAAAAATACAAATCTATATATAAAATTAATCCACTGTTAGCCATAATCAATATTTTGCAAACCACATAGCAGACGGGGGGAAAACACACTCCTATATCGATATATATATATACAACATGGATATATATATACACTTCATTTATTTATAAAAATTGTTGTTGTTTTATTAAGACAGCATCCATCTTTCTTGGCAAATCCGCAGTAAAGTGGAGACAGTCATGAATGTTGCCCGTTTTTTGCACAAACACACACAAACACACTCATACACACACACACACACACACACACACACACACACACACACACACAATACATGGAATGAACTTAATTTTTAATTAATTTAATATGAAATAAACAATAACTACACTACTACATATTAATAAATATCTAAATACATACGAGGGTTTGATCAAAAATTGGTTTGTGTTTTCTTCACATATTTATTTAACCCTTGACTAGGCCAATTTATTTTTAAGTGACCATACTATTTTTCTGACAGTTTCGATATCAACGCTTTTGTCAACCTAGACCATCATAGGCTGCTGGAGGCTATCCACAGGGTGGGAATTAGGGGATCATTGACCAGCTTGTTTCATTGATCGTCACTTCCAAGTACAAAATTTCTGTAAACCACAACGAACAGAAGGGAGCATTGAATACGGTGTACCGCAGGTGTCAAAAATTGGTCCTTTACTATCTATACTATTATATCAATACTTTTAATTGGCTTCGCTAATCTTGGAAACTACCGGACTACGGAAGGTTCGTACCATTATCGGGTTCGGTTTGTGGCGGCGGGCGGTCTATAAATACGTGGTCTATCTGATTGCGAATTGTTCCATCAGGAGATACCCAGGTGGCTTTATGGATGCTGCCATCTCTATGGCTCGTTGTCCATTGTCGTTTTCCAGGCCAAAAGTATTTCTGTCGTAACTTATAGAGAGTCTTCTAAGCTCAGTTTTATTGTAATGTGTAATGAAGTGAGACACTGTTATGACACTATGTTATGTGAGACACTGTTATAACACACTGTTAAGTGAGACATTGTTATAACACACACACAAACTGTTAAGTGAGACACTGTTATAACAAACTGTTAAGTGAGACACTGTTATAACAAACTGTTAAGTGAGACACTGTTATAACACACTGTTAAGTGAGACACTGTTATAACAAACTGTTAAGTGAGACACTGTTATAACAAACTGTTAAGTGAGACACTGTTATAACAAACTGTTAAGTGAGACACTGTTATAACACACTGTTAAGTGAGACACTGTTATAACAAACTGTTAAGTGAGACACTGTTATAACAAACTGTTAGGTGAGACAAAGTTATAGCACACTGTTAAGTGAGACACTGTTATAACACACTGTTAAGTGAGACACTGTTATAACAAACTGTTAAGTGAGACACTGTTATAACAAACTATTAAGTGAGACACTGTTATAACAAACTGTTAAGTGAGACACTGTTATAACACACTGTTAAGTGAGACACTATTAAATGTCACTATTTTCAGAACTTAGCCATTTCTCAAGCGATTCGCATGAAATTCGGAATGTAGGACTAAGATGCGACTATAAAATTTTAATATAAACTGTTGTCATCGGAGATATGCATGTGTGCAAAGTTCCAATAAAATCAGACTTTGGGAAGTGGGTTAAAAATTGATCGCAAGACTCCACGACATACAAACAAACAAACAAACGGGCACGCGAAGCTAATATAGACAATTTAAAAAACTCTGAGATTTTGCATTGTTTTTAATTTTCATCCTACACTTATTGAGCGTACTTATATACTTACTAAAATGTCAGTCCAGTCAATTTTTTAAAACATGGTATTAGAAGTGTTGTTTGCAGTTTTGTTGTGTGTAAAAGGTAACAAAAAAAAACCAATGACAGCTCACTAGTAGGCAAATGCAAACACAAATGTCACACTCTTTAAGCCTGTCAAACTGTCAATACAAACAAATAGCAATTGTACAAAAATAATATTGACTTACCTTTGAGCTGAGATTATGCATCAGCAACTGAAAAAAAAAAAGGCGTAAGTAAATTTATCAAACGTTATGCTTCAGTAAAAAATGAAGGTGTTGGCACAACACCATTTTCTTTTAAGGACGAGGCTGGAATCGTTAATCAATGTATATTAAAAAAATGTTTTCATTTATTTTTTTTTAAATTATTTTTAATTTCTTTGGCACTTAACAGATTTCTCCTAGGTGCTATACTTTTTGAGTTATTTGCATAAGCTCGAAAAACTGTCCAAGTAAACTGTCACTTCCGCTTGTCAGATTTCTGTCAAAATCAACCGGCCCCTCGCAATTTATGTCTGGCCTGTAGGGTGGACACAGACAGAGAGACTCTGGACAAACGAAAACGGGTAAATCTGCGAAAATTTGAAAATTTCATGATTACTATACTTCCTTTTACTATGTAAAAGAAAGTAAAAGTTAAAGTTTGATTTTTAAATTCTTTAAACTTTAAAGCGAATTAAAGAAAATTAATTCTTCCAAAAACGTCAGTCAGTCAAGTGAATTCAAATCCGAATCCCAATCAACTGTACAATACATTTATTTATTAATTATAATGTTTGTTTTACTAAAAAAAAACGGTAAAGCTAAATAAATAATAATAAATAAATAATAAAAGATAATTTATAACAACTGCTAATGTTTGTACAATGTGCATGTGCAATAATTGTTGCAAATTGCGTCATATGTCATTGTGCTATGACTTTGTTGTTGTGTGACAAAAATCAATGGAGTGATACACTCCTGAAGAACTATTGAAAATATTATTATTATTTATTTATTATTATTATTATTTATTTATTTTTTTTTATTCATATTATTGTTACACAATGACATTTGACGCCATTTACAAAAATTATTGCACATCACATTATAACATTACTCTTGCGCCACCTTGTATGAAAAAAAGCCCATGTAAACCCTACCTTATAAACGTTGAGCGACGAAGGCTACCAAGCTTTCGTATTCGAAATGAATTTTCACTTTCCCAATTTGGAATTTTGTATTTCATTTTTTTACTTGCACTTATCCTAAATAGGCTTTTTTTTAAATAATATTTCAACACAACACCTTTACCTTTAAATTTATAAAAAGGCATTTTATCAAAACCGCAAGCACACAACCGCCGTAAAAGGGAAATTCCTTAATTTCCCTTTGAACTTCGTATTCAAAATGACGGCCACAGAACAAATTTTCATTTTAACTTTCGCTGAGCGAATGCGTAAACGCACTAATCATAAAACTTTTTTCATTTAAATGCGTAGCTAATGCGTTTAATAATCGAAATAACTAGAATTAATATCTTTAAAAAACATTTATGTGACCGAATTTAAAGAAATTAAAAAACGATTCGTTAAAACCGACACAACCGACGAACTTCTGCACCGGAACTGCTGCTGCGGTGAATTCATAAATTACTACACGAGAGTATTGTGGGTTTACATTGAGAGGAGAATTTCTTCAAACAGAACAGTCTATGCCTAACGGCAAATAAAAAATTTTAGGTTCGTTTGGTGTAATCTGATACGGCAGCGGATGCATTTTTTTGTACAGCTAGCGCAGTAAAAATTGTAATTTTCCTGCGCCACTATTTTCTTGCTTTCTGTGCAAGTGAGCACACCAGAGCTCGCAGCTCCTATTCAGCTGCTGTTTATATTCTGAACCTTAAATTAATTTTACCTCAAATATTAAAGTGATTGACAGGAGAACAAGAAAAATCGTTTTAGTTTGCTGTCTGCATCTAATAATTTTTCTTTTAAAAAAATTTAAATATCTTACAGCAGTGGGATAATTTGAATAATATTATTTATACCCGTTTTACGTTCAAAAGTACACTGCCCGACAACCGATTAGTGCCCCCTCTAATCTTTCAGTGTAAATGCAAATAACCCGGAACTCTGAGTATGTATCATGCTTAATTTTTTTTCATTCGCCTCCATTTACTCTCACTATAAAAAATAACTTGAGGTTAGAAAATTTTGATAAATTTAATAAGGAGGCCCTTTTACATTTTTCTCTGGTTTTTTCCAGCCGTTGCATCGACATTAGTTTTCACCATTATTTTATACTGTAAATGCGCAATTGTAAAAAATTGGGCTCAAAGTTTGACAGTTTTAAATAAGTAACAAATAATGCGTAAAAAATCCATCACACCTAACGTGCTAGCTGCAAAAACACACAGCAGCTGCAGCGGAATCTACAAACACAGACACAAAACAGACACTTTATCCAAATTTTTATAAATTGTTGGTGGTATTTGGTCTGACAGTGGGGCAAAGTTTGAATGTTATAATCACATATTACGTCGTTGGAAAGCTCGACTCTTAAGCTATAAAAGGCTAGTGCTGTGTTGGGCAATCAGAGCAAGCCTAACGGAACTTATGCGCATTGCAAAATGATTTTATTAAAAATTTTAAGATTTTGTTAGGGGTGCCGTATCAAATTACATCAAACGGACCTAATATTTGTTAATTGCCAATAATCATAGACACCCACCTATTTACGAACGTAAATGTATAGGAACTTCTGTTTGAAGAAATTCCCCAATGAAAACCCGAAGCGAATGCTTTCGTGTAGTAATTTACGAACTCACCGCAGCAGCAGTTCCGGTGCAGAAGTTCGTCGGTTGTGTCGGTTTTAGCGAATCGTTTTTTAATTTCTGTAAATTCGGAAACATAAATGTTTTTAAAGATATTAATTCCAGTTATTTCGATTATTAAACGAAATGGCTACGCATTTAAATGAAAAAAGTTTTATGATTAGTGCGTTTACTCGTTCGCTCAGCGAAAGTAAAAGTGAAAATTTTGAATACGAAGTTCAAAGGGAAATTAATGAATTTCCGTTTTTCGGTTGTGTGCTTGCGGTTTTGATAAAATGCCTTTTTATAAAGATAAAGGTAAAGGTTTTGTGTTGAAATATTATTCCAATAAAAAGTGATTTAATATAAGTGCACATGAAAAAATGAAATACAAAATTCCAAATTGGGAAGGTGAAAATTCATTTCGAATACGAAAGGCTGACAGTTCATAGCTCAACGTTTATAAGGTAGGGTTTACATGGGCTTTTTTTTCATACAAGGTGGCGCAAGAGTAATGTTATAATGTGATGTGCAATAATTTTTGTAAATGGCGTCAAATGTCATTGTGTAACAATAATTCCCCAATATTTTCAATAGTTCTTCAGGAGTGTATCACTCCATTGATTTTTGTCACACAACAACAAAGTCATAGCACAATGACATATGACGCAATTTGCAACAATTATTGCACATGCACATTGTACAAACATTAGCAGTTGTTATAAATTATCTTTTATTATTTATTTATTATTATTTATTTAGCTTAACCGTTTTTTTTTAGTAAAACAAACATTATAATTAATAAAAAAATGTATTGTACAGTTGATTGGGATTCGGATTTGAATTCACTTGACTGACGTTTTTGGAAGAATTAATTTTCTTTAATTCGCTTTAAAGTTTAAAGAATTTAAAAATCAAACTTTAACTTTTACTTTCTTTTACATAGTAAAAGGAAGTATAGTAATTTTCAAATTTTCGCAGATTTACCCGTTTTCGTTTGTCCAGAGTCTGTCTGTCTGTGTCCACCCTACAGGCCAGACATAAATTGCGAGGGGCCGGTTGATTTTGACAGAAATCTGACAAGCGGAAGTGACAGTTTACTTGGACAGTTTTTCGAGCTTATGCAAATAACTCAAAAAGTATAGCACCTAGGAGAAATCTGTTAAGTGCCAAAGAAATTAAAAATAATTTAAAAAAAAAATAAATAAAAAATAAATGAAAACATTTTTTTAATATACATTGATTAACGATTCCAGCCTCGTCCTTAAAAGAAAATGGTGTTGTGCCAACACCTTCATTTTTTACTGAAGCATAACGTTTGATAAATTTACTTACGCCTTTTTTTTTTTTTCAGTTGCTGATGCATAATCTCAGCTCAAAGGTAAGTCAATATTATTTTTGTACAATTGCTATTTGTTTGTATTGACAGTTTGACAGGCTTAAAGAGTGTGACATTTGTGTTTGCATTTGCCTACTAGTGAGCTGTCATTGGTTTTTTTTTTGTGTTACCCTTTACACACAACAAAACTTCAAACAACACTTCTAATACCATGTTTTAAAAAATTGACTGGACTGACATTTTAGTAAGTAAATGAGTACGCACAATAAGTGTGGGATGATATATTGATATAAGAAAATATTGTTTTTTAAATTCTCAATATTAACTTCGCGTGCCCGTGGCTGGTCTGGCTGGCTGGTGGGCAGAATCTTGTGATCAATTTTTAACACACTTCCTAAGGTCCGATTTAAATCAAACTTGGCACACATATGTATTTCCCATGACAATACATTCTATTAAAATTTGGGGCACCTCGGACCACGGGGTCGGGGGGCTCCCATACAAAATTTTTAAAAAAATTACCCGATTTTCTTCAAATTTTATACGCATGTGTATCTCCGATGTACACCACCTTTTGTAAAAATTTGGAAGTAATTGGAGCCGGGGGCGGGGCTGCACCCATACAAATTTAATAAAAAAGTAAAAAAGATGTGATGAGTACTGGACTGGAAGCAGAAGTTTGAGCTTGTAATTCAACCCATCATGCCAGACTTTGTCAAAAGCCTGGGCTACATCCAAAAATATTGTTGAACATACTCTTCAAGCGATTGTTCAATGTCCTTAGTGATTCGATGGACCTGGTCAATTGTGGAGTGTTGGTTTCTGAATCCAAATTGATATGGTCTGGGATAATCTTTCTCTCTGCGATGATAGGTCTTAATCTTTTTAGCAATAGTTTCTCAAATAGTTTCGACATAATTGGTAGTAATGATATTGCCCGAAACGATGTGGGGTGGTTTGCCTGGTTTAGGAAGCATAATGACTTCAGCCATCTTCCATAATTGTGGCACGTATTTCAGTCTGAATGATGCATTGATTTAATTAGTTATTTTAATTATTGCCTTTCTCGGTAGTTCTCTGAGTACTTGTCCAGTGATTAGGTCAAAGCTAGCAGCCTGTTTTGTGGAGCATTATTAGTTTTTATTTCTTTTAAACTTCAGCCATTGTCACTAATGGTGTTGCTATACTTTCTTGCATCGGATAGTATTTCAGTATTGTCCGCACTGAGTTCGGTTGGAATATTCCTTATAGATGTTCTGCAAACCTTGATGCTTGTTGAGAATTATTTCTGGCCCCTAACTGCCATCCGAATTGTTCCACATTTTTGTGATTATCTCTAAAATTCACGATCGCATTATTCATTGACAGAGTGCAGAAACTTAACGTTCGGTTTTTGAGTTCAAATTCACACACTGCGGCTCACTTGATTAGAAGCACAGTTTCAAAGAGGTAAATTAATTTATTTCTTAAAAGAAACTTTATCTCTCCAACCGGTGCCGGTGGTGGCAATCAGCTGTCAGCACACGATCGCGCTAAAACCATTTGTGGAACTGTGGAACTTAAAACCGCTGAGCTTTAAACTTTCAAGCTCATCTCAACACAATATATGTACAATACAAAAAGCTTATAACAGCTACTATCAAATACATCAACCTGAAAGCTCTGCGGCAAATTCAACTGAGCCTAGATGTAGGCTCTTAATTTTCGAAGATGACCACGCATGTAGTCGTAAGTCTGCACTAAGCCGCACAGCACTGCCAAACATCACGGCTACTGCCACAGTCCTCACCGGATTGAAAGCCCTTCTCGCCAACGTCAGCTTTAGCTTCAAATGAAACAAACTCGCGTCAAAAATCAATCCATGAAAAGACTGTATGATCGTCTCATCTCCACTTGACTTCCACAAGAACACTGCGATTTAAAACTACGCTTCCGACCGAAAAGGACAATGAAGAAACTAAAGAGACAACCTTCTATACCCAACTGGAAGCGCTGCAGTGTGTTCAACTGCTGGTGCTGATATCAAAGTCGACTTCAACGCCAAGTTAGGAACCAGAACCAACTATCGAAACCTACGATTGTAATTCGATATTGGGCAGATCGGGGGTCGAATTACCACAAACATGACTGAATAATATTGATATGGCATAGATCGCTTACGTGAACGAGTGACGAGTAGTGATCATCCCAATGAAAATACTCGATCACGCGTTAACGTATGGATTTCATTCAGGGGACGAATTAACACAAAAGTGACTGAATAATGTTAATTTGGCATAGATCGCTTACGTGAACGAGTGACGAGTAGTGATCATCCCAATGAAAATACTCGATCACGCGTTAACGTATGGATTTCATTCAGGGGACGAATTACCACAAAAGTGACTGAATAATGTTAATTTGGCATGGATCGCTTACGTGAACGAGTGACGAGTAATGATCATCCCAATGAAAATACTCGATCACGCGTTAACGTATGGATTTCATTCACTCGTTAACTGATGTCGTAATCCGACCCCAGTTCTTTTTATGCGATCCGCATCGATCTTTTTGAAGAAATGTAAAATCTCCAATTTCAATAAACATCCAACCAGGTATATAGTGTCCAGTTGCAGGAAGGAAGCACTGAAATTTTTCTTCATCCTCCTCCTCCGTCTGTGGTGATCTTGCATACAAATTGGAAAGGAATGCTGGAATATTGGAGTGAAATGCACCCAATATTCTTAAATGGAAATAGAGACTGTCTTATAGGAGAGTAATAATTGTGGAGTGCGTGAATTACCGAAGAGCCTTGTACCTACTTTGTAGGGATCCTTGGCAATGACTTTAATGCAGTCTAAGAATGGATTGCATCTTTCAGGCGCAACAAAACGCCGGAAAGCAAAATTTTCTATTTTTTTTATTTTAAGAAAAAGAAATCGAAATCTATTGTAGTTTTGTGTACTTTGGCGTACGTTTTATATAAAAAGTTATTTTCACATTTATATGAATTCAAATAATCGGTTATGGTTATTATAAATATTGTGGTGTACTGGAGCCTATTCATGAACACCGCCACTTTCCACTTTGTCACCAGCAGTTCCCTTCTTCTCATCACCACCACCGGCCATCCATTTGCGTATCTGCTCCTCGACAAACTTCTGCTCTGAAGCGATTTTGGTCAAAAGCTGCACAACGCAATCATTTTGAAGGAAATTCTCATCAGCAATTTGAATCGCTTGCTTAAGAAGATCCCTGAATTTCGGCGAAGCCTCCCATATGGCCTCCAATTTGGTCTGAGTCGTATAAGTGCCAATTTCGTTCTTGCAAGCGTCAATATGCAGAGACAAGTCATTAACGAGCGGTTCCAGGCTGCGAATCGTAACATCGATGGAATGCTGCATATTCTCCAACTTAACAATAATCCCGTCACCGCACTTCTGCAAATTGACGTTGAACTCGTCGACTAGACTTTCGGCCAAATTGACTGCTTGTCGTCTCACCTTGGCGGTAGCATTGGCCATATTCTTGTCGTCATTAGTTACATCGACAGCTCATTGATTCCATACCGCTTCCAGTTAAAACTTCTGCATCTCGATGGTATTTTCAGATACTCTGAACGCTTCATTGAAGTTAGACATAAGAGTTGAGTAGTTGTCCTGAAGTACTTGCCCACTGTCGCATGGACATCGTTTAGCACTCGCTGAAGAGCGCGATTAATTCTTCGGTTGGATTGATTTTTTGTCACATCTCTGAGTGGATTCATCAGTTTGGTGAACTGATTGACTTCTTCCTTAGGTTGGCTTACTGGTGCCAACCGTAGTGGATTCATCAGTTTGGTGAACTGATTGACTTCTTCCTTAGGTTGGCTTACTGGTGCCAACCGTAGTGGATTCATCAGTTTGGTGAACTGATTGACTTCTTCCTTAGGTTGGCTTACTGGTGCCAACCGTAGTGGATTCATCAGTTTGGTGAACTGATTGACTTCTTCCTTAGGTTGGCTTACTGGTGCCAACCGTAGTGGATTCATCAGTTTGGTGAACTGATTGACTTCTTCCTTAGGTTGGCTTACTGTTGCTTGATGCTCAAGTATTGGAATGGCGTGAATGCCAACGTGACTTGCATCATGAAGATCAACAACAAAATTGCGAATTTCATTTTCACGACTACTGCGAGTATACAACGGATGACTGGAAACAAACGATACTACGATGGAAGAGAATCAAATGATCAACTAATGCTTGGCCAGAAATTTGGCCAGTTTTTATATCGGGAACTAACAGAGCTTTGTGCTTTGTGCTTTAACGCAATTGGCAGACATCACCGTCACCGCCTGATAAGACCATTTGTAAAGGTACTCCGTATGGTCGCAGAAACAGATGGATTCGCGGATAATCATCGATCGATCGATTTACAAAAAGCTGGGGTAAGATATCCATTACTGGAATAATAAACGACGAGAACAAAGAGCAGCTGTTTCTGTAACTACGAGTGAGTTTTATACAAAGGAAAGAAACGGCTGGATACGATGGACACGTCATTCGGCAAGAAATTACGATATAGCCAACGTTTTGGCTATGGATGCCTCAAATGACAACAGGAAGATGAGTTTTTTTTTTTTATAATCCCATTTTTATGATGAGTTTTTCTCAAATATCTCGCTTTTTTAATTCTATTCCTGAGCATTGTCCAAGCGATAGATAAATGATTTTGTCGAATGTCTACATTTCACAGGTTTTGGGAAATTCTTCCCAAGGTATTTGAACCCACAACGTGGGCGTTAGGGAGAGGAAACGATGAGATTTCCTTAAATGACTGCGGATCACATACAAATGCTGGAACACAGAGTCGGGCAATTCATTCCACATAACTATAGTGCGGCTAAAGAAGGAATCTCTGCATTGGTTGGTACGTCCGAAGATAGGCTTAATGGTAGACCCGTGAGTGAGCTCGAATTGAGGCTTCGGCGATTCGATTGTTTTCGTGATATTTACGTCACCAATAAGTTTGTCCGAATTCTGTCGAATAAATGGTAATGTGATCTTAGGAGGACCTGCCCAGACAATACAGTTGTATTCAAGTTTAGGGCGAATATATGCCTTGTAAATAGTAGCCAGATCTGTAGGAGTGAAGTACATCTTGCAATGATTAACCCATTAACGGCTGACCCTCGATTTCGTGAAGAAGCGATTTTGATGAAACTTCATACAGACGCTATTATTGGTCCAATTAGAGGTTAGGTTTATTTTTTTACCTGTCATATTACCTGAGATACGGTATGGCAGTACGGTATGACGCACTTAGACCATGAAGGTCCGTTGTGATACCACAAGGATCTAGGAAAATTCCACGCCTACTCATTGAACCACTTGGAGCTTCGTATGAAGCGCAAGAGACTATTAATGTCAATGTGGGGGTTAGATCGTTGACAAAGAACGCTCCCAGATGGAGCTTCCGCCTATTCGAGAAGGCTGGGCATGTACAAAATAGATGGAGAGTGGTTTCCGCCTACTCCTCATCCATGCAGCTTATGCAGAGATCATTGGAAAAGACTTCTAGTCTTTCTGCATGCTTGCCAATGAGACAGTGTCCAGTTATGACACAACGAGCCTGCGGAGCAAATCAGACTCGCCCAACTACATAGTAGCTATGAAGGACTCACCTATAATGGCACTAATGTGCAGTCTGTTTTGAGAGATCAAACACTTGGAGCGTTTCGGATCTAGCTTGGGCCAGATCTGCTTCGCTGCTATGCAAGTTGTACCGTTTGACCATCTATAGTTAGTTTTTACTATAGCATCCCGCTCAAATATGAGCATGCCTAGTGAACCACATATTCAGGCAATAGGGCGAGCTCATCAGCGTTGGGGTCACCGTGATCACTAAGGCGGTTCCCCCTGGGTAAGGCTTGGCCATTGCACTCCGGCTATTACCTCCTCCGCGATTATTCCTAATGCGAATAACTCGTGCATGAAATTTTTGTTAGACAGGAATGTCTTTATGCCCCCCGGCACCCAGCACAGGTGAATGTTGAACTGCTCCGCCATCTCCTCAAGGAACGATCGGCAATTCCGGGCTAGAATGAAATTTGTGGAGACTGATTCCATGGACTTTAGCGCAGCCTGGCTATCCGAGAAAATGTGGATATCCTTAACTTTACTCTTCAGCCAAGACAAGGCTTCCTCAATAGCCATGATTTCCGCTTGAAAACACTACAGTGATCAGGAAGACGGAAAGAGAGACTTTTTGAAAAGACACCTCCGCCAATCCCTTCATCAGTTTCCGACCCGTCTGTGTAGAAGTGAATCCCTTCACTTTTCAAGTAGATACCTTCCTCCCAAGAAGACCTGGAGTGGATGGTGACCTGGAAGTTTTTGTTGAAGTGGAGCTGCGGAATGGTGTAGTCTTTGTTGACAAGTGGAGTCTTTACTGAATTCAGGATAGAAGAGTGGCCCAAATCATTTACGGTCAACTGAGAGATTGCTCTGAGGCGAGTAGAGAGAGTTGTCTGCCGAAGATGTCGAGTGGAGCAAGGTTGAGCAGAATGTCCAGTGCAGCAGAGGGAGTTGTACGAAGCGCTCCGCTCCCGCAAAGACCTGATATCGAAATGTCCATCTTCATTGCCGTTTCACAGCATTGGTTGTGGTACTACTACTAGGTTTCCTTTCCTTTCTTATACCCGACAGGTTTCGGGTTTTGTGGCTTTTATTTGTTTTAAGCTGATCTTTGGACTCTGCTTAGTTTGTCGCGATTAATCGCTTTATCTAATGCAGTGCACCAAACAGCCACGCACCGTATAGAAGCACAGGTCTGACTAGTGCTGGTGTACAGCCAATGAGTAATATGCGGTTGAAGACCCCATTTGCTTCCTATGGCTTATTTGCTTGAGAAGAGTGCCACTGTGGCTATACGGACTCTTTCTCAGCTTCCTGTCTAGAATGAGACTAAGATACTTGGCCTTATCGGAGAAAGTCAAGTTTGTGCCCTTGATGGACCAGTGGGATTTTGTAGCTCCTCGTAAAGAAGACAAGTTCGGCTATTTTGGGGTTTACCCCTAGACGACAGTGATCTGCACAGCTTATTGGCTTATTAAGAGCATTCCGCAGAAGTTCTTTCAAGGGGTGTGGGTGCTTGCCTGAGACGGCAATGGCAACGTCATCCGCATATGCGATCACTCCGCAGCCCTCCCCCCTCAGGCGAACCAGCAGCAGCAGCACCACCACCAGGTTCCAAAGAAGTGGGAACAGGACTCCTCCTTGCAGGGTGCCTCTGCTGACAAATCTTTTGGCAGACGACACACCAAGTCTTGAATTGATGATCCTACTTGTGAGCAGAAGATCAATCAATTTTTGAAAGCGCCTTCGATGTCCAGAAAAACCACCATTGAGTATTCCTTGTGATGATGGGAGTTTTCAATGGAACGCGTACTAGCGTATGCAGAGCTGTTTCAACAGATTTGCCCTTGCAGTACGCGTGTTGATCGACGGACACAAGTCCTTTGTCAAATAGATTCATATTCTGCATTGCAATTATGGGCATTTTTCCTGGATTCAGAAGTTTTGCAAATGATTGTCGATGGTACGAACGAATATGTTGGGCATAACAAAGTTGCTGCTTTCTCAACCACAATTGAAGAAATGAGAACATTTCTTGGAATCTTATACTTAATAGGAATATCATACATTGCCCACCATCGAGTCGTATTGCTCTAATAAAGCAACGTTGGGATATCAATTCATCAAAGATGCATTGAGTAGAGACAGATTTGGACGTATCAAGCAAAACATACACGTTTGCGATAATTGGAACCTCAACGAAGATGACAAATTCGCAAAGGTTACTCCACATTGAATGATGCCTTGAATAAAAGATTCATGCGCTTTGGTGTCTTTGTTCATAGCCGCTCAATCGATGAGCAAATGATTGCATACGACATGGTCAACATAGTCAGAGGCAAGCCAATCAGATTTGGATACAAATATTGGGTCATAGCTTCAGCTGGTGGATACTGCTTCTCTTTTATACCGTACGCTGGTGCCTCAGCCAACAATGATCCTCATTATGGACTTGAAGAGAATGTAGTTCAGACACAATGTCACTTTCTATAAAACAGAACTACTTCGCGTTAACGCTAGTGGAACATGTGATCTCTCGATTGACAGCTGCTGCAGCTGGATATCTCGGATGTTGCTCTCGTGTAAACAAGGCGCGACACTCCTATAGTATTCTAAATCTGAAGCTCTCTCTCTCTCTCTCTCTCAGTACTCTTGTATGGCTGCGAAACGTTAAAAGTCACAGACAGAGTCAATTGCAACGCGCCTCCAAATCTTCATCAGCAATTGCTTAAAGCGGATACTGAGAATAATATGGCCGGACATTATCACCAATCAAGCCTTGTGGATAGTAACGCAGCAGAGAGCAATTACAATCACCATCAGACGACGAAAATGGAGCTAGATTGGCCACACTTTGAGAAAGACTGCGGACGATTTTACAAAACTCGCGCTCGACTGGAATCCGTCCTAGCAAGACATGGAAAAGTACAATGGAAGAGTAAGCCAGATCCCAGGGGACAGAGTGGCATCTCTTGAAACCTCAGGCGATAAATCGAGTTCGTTGGCGGGCGTTTGTAGAAGCCCAGAGTAAAGAAAGGAAAGAAGACGTCGAACAGATGAGCATATCTGAATGGGAAATTTTTCAACATTGCTACAGCTCCGTGAACTCCGATGGTCTTAGGGCAGTAAATCCACCATCTTGTACACGTCAGCAAAGC
The DNA here is from genome assembly GCA_947095585.1 of Nephrocerus scutellatus. NCBI lineage: Eukaryota > Metazoa > Arthropoda > Insecta > Diptera > Pipunculidae > Nephrocerus > Nephrocerus scutellatus. The sequence goes on from OX352766.1 coordinate 1,600,490, forward strand.
AAGATATTTGTCCGACTTTGCGTTATAAAGTTGTTACGCTTGCAAGGCGCACAAAACATTGGCTTCAGAAAACAGCCGCTCTCCAAAACACAGATAACATGGACATCGCAGAATTAAATGATGATGCATTTGCTAGATGCTCAACTGATTCTAATTATACTGAACCCATATTGCCAAAAAAAACCCCTTCAAACATGGCCTTGTCGTTCAACACACTAGTTATGCTTGAAGTCTGCATTGTCGTTGCTAAAATCAAAAGAAACCAATTCAACATGCTACCTCCACGGCAATCGGGTTTCACGAAAGGTTTCAGCTGTATTACAGCCATGCTTAAATTACCGATGACATCCGACAGAATCTGGTCAAAGATGAAATGTCCATAATTGACATGTTTCTTGACTTTTCCAAGGCTTTTGACTCGGTTAACTGTGAGCTGCGGACTGACAATAAACTTGTTCTGAGCTATTTGACAAATCGGCTACAGTCAGTCAATCACAATTCCGAAATGTCCACTTTTCGACAGGTCGACACAAGGATGTCCCTCAAGGATCCGTACTAGGACCAATTTTATTTTCGCTTTATATTACCTGCTGTAATCAATAATAATTGTAGATATCACATAGATGCAGAATGCCGATGATGTGCAGTTGTACTTTTCTTCTCATATTGGCCTAGTTGAGAACGCTGTGGCATGCGGTCTGTTCTGTTGTTGTCTCATCAAAACAAGCTGCTACTTAACGAAGATTGTCACTATACACCAGGACCTTATCGACACTTCATCATTTCCTGACCTTATTCTTGATAATAAAAGAATAGAGCAAGTTAAGGTTATTAAAAAAAATCTAGGCATTTTCATTAATCGCACCCTTTCATGGAATGAACACATCACTCACATCGTCTCAAAAATGTATGGGTCTCTTCGCGCTGTTTTCCGATTGGTGCTCAATTTTTACCAGTAAGAGTGAAGTTATATCATTACGTATGGTTGTGAGATCTTTGCACATTTGGACAGGGCATCATTCAATAAACTTAAAGTCGCTGCTAACTCAGTTGCTCTCGATTTGTTTTTAACATTCGAAGGGGTGAACAATACCTATATCCAGTTACACCAAAACAATATTTGGACGTAGTCTCCAGAATTTTCTATACGATATTAGAATGACAGTCACGTTATTCAGAATACTATTAACAAATATTTATTATATTATTGCGAGCCCGAAGGGCGAAGCTAATAATCAGAGGACATGTGTCGGGTTGTCCGGTTGTCGGGTTGTACGTTTGTCCGGTTGTATATCGCGACTTCTACCAATCGGAATTAGATAGGACTTGTTTTAAAACAATTGGTAAGCGCTTGACTTGCGATGACGTGAGGCGCGTCACGTGTTGCGCGTCGCGTGTCGCGTGTGGCGCGTGTTTTTATTTTTTTATTTTAATTACTTGTTTTAAAACTTGACTTGCGATGACGTGACGCGTGTCACGTGTCGCGTGTGGCGCGTCACGTGTGGCGCGTTCAATTTTTTTTTTTTTAAATATTTTTATTAAAACTAGGCTTGCGATGACGTGACACATGTCGCACGTCGCGTATGACGCGTGTAAATTTTTTTTTTTTTTTTAAAAAAGGTACTTCTTTTAAAACTTGACTTGCGATGACTTGACGCGTGTCACGTGTCGCGTGTGGCGCGTGTAAATTATTTTTATTAAATACTTGTTTTAAGACTTGGTTTGCTATGACGTGTCGCGCGTCGCGTGTGGCGCGTGTAATTTTTTTTTTAAATACTTGTTTTAAAACAATTGTTAAGCGCTCAGCTTGCGATGGTGTAATTTTGAGGTTTTTTTATTCATAGGGGGGTTAGGAGAAAAAATGTTTATTTTAATGTAAAATCTCTTTAAGATAATTCAGTCTTTAGGCTGAATTACAACTATCCATATGGCGAGCTGAGAAGCTCGCTTTACTATCTTAATATAATTGGTACTGCACATGTGTGCGAAACTTCAATTCGATTGGATAACGAGACGCGTATGTCAAAATAGGCTGGCAAAATTTTAGATGGAAAATCTTGTGAAACTTCTTCATTGCAAGTCCATCGTGGTACAAATAAATGTACCATAACATTGCATTGTCACCCGGGCTACATGTTTTCACTCAATTGGAGAACGGGAAGTTGATTGACTTGCAATATTTGCGGTAAACGGACAAAGCTTTTAACATTTTTTTAAAAGACGACCTTAAATCACAACAATTTTCGCAGCTCAAACCCAAAACGCTGAAAGAAGCCGCACATTTCGGATTGGAAGTCGAGATAGAAAATTCAAACAGAGAATTTTGCATTTCCATTTCTATCGAAATGTTAACGCCGTCCACGAAATAATCAAAATAATCGAATCGGACCTACGACAACAACCGAGCATGCATTACATAATAACAGAACGCCGAATAATAACAGTTATCTGTAACAATAACAACCACGTACATGCAAAATCACAACACAACCCAACGAATAGGCAATGACCGCTCTAATTTCATGCAAAGACAGAATCGTCATTATGTACGACCAGTATACGAGGAAGACGGCCAGGAGCACGCACAAGGCTAATAATAACAATACTCAAGGGTTCGGATAACAATATGTACAAATAATGTCATCATACCGAACAGAAACAGAAACAATGAAATCTGTTTATTTTAATCGGCACTGGCGCTAAAATATCAAATTTCAAAAAATCGAAACGAAATTGAAAATGAAAAATATTTCGCAAATACTTAATGTGAATGACACCAGAGGATAAGTTTGCATTTTGTGTTGAAGCGTTACGTCAGTCGGAAGTCAAAGCCCTCCAAGAAATCCAGAAGGGTTAATGGCTTCGTCTACGAATTTATTTTTCTATTTATCGGAATTTCACTCATCCAGCTTAGATTCTTGATATCAGCAATATCGTCTTTAGATAGAAAATAAAATTTTTTTTAAAGTGTCTTCGAAAGGGTCTTTTGCTGGTCTTCAAGTGGGTCTTGAGGTAAATAATGATGGAGCCTTCAGGTGGGTCTTGAGTGTGTCTTGAGAGGGGTTACAGACGGTTTCGAGTGGGATGTTGATGGGCTTTTGAGGTAGTTTTGAGGACATCTTGAGACGGTGTTAAATTGGAATTAACGTGGGTACTTGATGGGATCTTGTGGGTGGTCTTAAGGGGGTCTTGAGGGTTGTCTTGAGGGTGTTATAAGGGCGGTTTGAGGGGAGTCTTTATATGATCTTTAGGGGGGTTTGTGGGGGTTGAAAGAGAGTTTGATAGAGTCAATGGTGTAGTCTTGAAGTCGCAACGTAGGTTTGAGGGAGTCTTGAGAGGCTTTTGAGAGGGGCATTGGGGGAGTTATGACTGGGTATTTGAGAGAGATCTTGAAGGGTTCTTGGTGGTCTTGAGTAGAGTGTTAAGATGGTTTAGTGAGGGTCTTAAGGAAATTGATTGGGGTTTTTAGGGGTTCTTAGGAGGAGTGTTGTGGTGGTATTGAAGGAGTCTTTAGGGTGTCGTGACGGGGTCTTAAGTGTGGTTTTCAGGGGATCTTGAGGACGATTTGAGGAAAGTCTTCAAATGGTCTTTAGTGGGGTGTTTAGGTTGTCTTGAGGAGGGCTTGAGTAGTTTTTTGCTGGAGTCTTTAGGTAGTCTCAAGCGGTTCTCGAGGTTTGTGAGGATCTTTGGTGTGGTTTTGAGGAGGTCTCTAGGTGGTCTTGAGGGTATCTTCAGGGTATTTTGAGAGGGCCGTGAGTGGAGTTTTGAGGGGGCCTTATGAAGGTTTTTGAGGGGGTCTTGAGGTGGTCTTGAGGGGATTTTGAGAGTGTCGTAAGTAGAGTCTTTAGATGGTCTTGAGAGGGTTTTGTGGGGTCTTAGGGAGTATTAAGGGCGGTTTGAGGTGTCCTTGAGGTAGTATTAATGGGGGTAGTAGTGTGGTCATAACGGGGTCTTGAGGTGATCTTGGGGGAGTCTTTAGGTAGTCTTGAGGGCGTTCCGAGGGGGTTTTGTGAATATCTTTAGTGGGGTTGTGAGGGGGTCTTTAGGTGAACTTGACGGGATTTTAGCGACATGCATCCCCATAACAATCGTGATCACGTCACGTTCTTCAATAGAACATTGTACAAATTGCTCTCCTGATCTTCTGTACACCATCGTTGCCATAAAGGCACATCCTGTACTCGCTAGAGAACAGGACTGTTCTCCATTGTTCTTCTGTCCAAACCAAATTCTCTCGAGCGAACTGAAGGCGGGCACGTCGTGGACTGGGGTCAACTTCGGCTCTTTCGGATAGATGTCGGACGTAGAAAGAGAAATACTGTCATTAGTTCTGCTGACTCCATCTTAGGCAGTAGTCGTAGAGATTGGAACTGAACTGGTTCGATGACAAATGTATACTAGCAACTGAACGGAAGAATGTTGCAACAATCTCATAGAACGCGGGCACGCGCAGATGAATATAAAGAGCTCAGAAGAAGATACCGGCGAAAGAAAGAAGCTTGCGAGAAGAATCCTTGGACTAGAACTGTATAGAGAGCAAGGACCGCACCAGGCGCGGAAGTTCTATAAATGCAAAATATACTAATTGAGGCTCACGTTGAGTTACCCAAAAACGCAATAAATTTGTACTCAGCTATTTCGGAAAGTGGTCTGAAGTTATACACCTTGTTGTTGTTGGCCAACAGATCGCAGACAAAATCCTACTGACCTTATTGACTTCGGCGTATATGTAACCAATTTAAAATCTAACCATTATATAGGATTTTCCAATACGGACATAATAATTTTGTATTTTAATACAAACGCACTCCTTTCTTTATGATCTGTTAATGTCAAAACGTTAATCAAGACTTACGTTTCCATCATGGTGAAGTTCACGGACGAGTTTGGAGTTATATTAAAAAACTAGCGGAAATACCATGCGTTATCCGTCCTTGCCCCATCCCACTGACACCCACCCAACTGACCACCAACCCACAGACCAACCGCTTACTGACCACCCGTCCACTAACCACCTGCCCACTGACCCCACAACCCCCAACTGACCTCCCGCCAACTGTCTACCCGCCCACAAAACCTCCCACCCATCAGTCACCGAAAAAATATACAAATCTACAAATCGAATCGTTATGGTCGCGAATTCATACAAAAGAGTACTTTCAGTTTTACCCGAATTTTCCAATTTTCCGAGCAATTTTTCCAACTTTTCATTCCGTATAAACCTTACTCGTACTATGACGAATATTTTAAAATAAAATGGACGCAAATCGGTTCAGCCGTTCTCAAGTTATGCGGTTACAAACGAACAGCCTTCCATTTTAATTTATATAGCAGAGAAGATTTCTACCGAAATTCTGAGTTGATGGTCGCAACTTTACTCCAATTTTCGGTCGTAATAATTGTCCCACCAGTCATTCGAGTCAACATATTCACTATTGAATGTTACTGTATATCGGTCGAAGTATCGCAAATATCGCAACAGCCGTAAACGATTCAATTCAAAATCCGAGCCGAATCAGTCGATTGCACGCTGCCCTTCACAGAGATTAGGAATTTCGCGTAAAGATCTTGACCTACACCATTACAAGATCAAATGATGGTCTTGATCACTCGAAGCACCGAATGTTGTTATGTCCACATTGAAAAACCCTTTACTACTAACGCCTACTACTACTTTGCAAATAGAAAACAGATGGCATTCAGCTGCCAACATTGAAATTTTAATAAAAATCACTTGGAAATGATGGAGATTTTACATTTCACACAATCAGGAAAATTTCATAAAAAGGCTCTTTTCAAATGTGGCCCTAAACGTTTTATTTTTAATTTTTTAAACTTGCCGCTTTTTTCACTTGTCACTGTTCCCACTGTGCCTACAATCTGCGTCTTTCTTCTTTAATAGATTGGAATTCCAGACATCCAGATAATGATCCTGCAATTGGAAAATATTAGAAATATTACCAAACAATAATAAGAATTAAATATTCAATACACACCCGTTAATTCAGTCCAGTCCGCAATGCACTCCGTGTCCGTACCAATTCACTTTTAAACTCGTACTGAGCGAAATCGGATCAACGATGATATTACCAGGAAAGCTAAATGCCATACCGTTATTCGCACACAGAGCTGAAAATTCCTGGAAATTCAAATGGGACACAGTAGACAGTATAAAGTACACTCTACGCACACAACGACAGGCCGCAGCAATCACGCTCTTCGCTAATGCTAATGATGACCAACTTCTTAATAAGAAATTTAGAGTGCGACTTTTATTTGATGATTAATAACAAATTGTTTATATATAGGAAGTCCTTAAGTAAATAAACTAACTAAAGAAATGTGTTCTTATTTTGGGTCTCGTTTCATTATTTGCTGGCAGACAATAATATCCGTTTTTTTTTTTGTTGTTGTGCGGATTCTATTCGCACTATCTTTCTATCTAAACAATAATCGATTGACGATTGTACAAGTAGTAGTAGTAAGCGCCTCTTGTGGAAATATAACAACAAAATGACATTTGTGATTTGTCTCATCAGAGGTAATTGCTTTCAATCGAATTGTCACACTGCTTGTTCATTCGCTTGAACATTTATACGCCAGGTGATGCTACAATCAGTATTCACGTTCCTTTAACAACTAATGGATTCTATTCGCACTATCTTTCTATCTAAACAATAATCGATTGACGATTGTACAAGTAGTAGTAGTAAGCGCCTCTTGTGGAAATATAACAACAAAATGACATTTGTGATTTGTCTCATCAGAGGTAATTGCTTTCAATCGAATTGTCACACTGCTTGTTCATTCGCTTGAACATTTATACGCCAGGTGATGCTACAATCAGTATTCACGTTCCTTTAACAACTAATGGATTCTATTCGCACTATCTTTCTATCTAAACAATAATCGATTGACAATTGTACAAGTAGTAGTAGTAAGCGCCTCTTGTGGAAAATATTACAACAAAATGACATTTGTGATTTGTCTCATCAGAGGTAATTGCTTTCAATTGAATTGTCACACTGCTTGTTCATTCGCTTGAAATTTATACGCCAGGTGATGCTACGATCTGTATTCACGTTCCTTTAACAACTAACGGATTCTATTCGCACTATCTTTCTATCTAAACAATAATCGATTGACAATTGTACAAGTAGTAGTAGTAAGCGCCTCTTGTGGAAAATATTACAACAAAATGACATTTGTGATTTGTCTCATCAGAGGTAATTGCTTTCAATTGAACTGTCACACTGCTTGTTCATTCGCTTGAAATTTATACGCCAGGTGATGCTACGATCTGTATTCACGTTCCTTTAACAACTAACGGATTCTATTCGCACTATCTTTCTATCTAAACAATAATCGATTGACAATTGTACAAGTAGTAGTAGTAAGCGCCTCTTGTGGAAAATATTACAACAAAATGACATTTGTGATTTGTCTCATCAGAGGTAATTGCTTTCAATTGAATTGTCACACTGCTTGTTCATTCGCTTGAAATTTATACGCCAGGTGATGCTACGATCTGTATTCACGTTCCTTTAACAACTAACGGATTCTATTCGCACTATCTTTCTATCTAAACAATAATCGATTGACAATTGTACAAGTAGTAGTAGTAAGCGCCTCTTGTGGAAAATATTACAACAAAATGACATTTGTGATTTGTCTCATCAGAGGTAATTGCTTTCAATTAAATTGTCACATTGCTTGTTCATTCGCTTGAACATTTATACGCCAGGTGATGCTACAATCAGTATTCACGTTCCTTTAACAACTAATGGATTCTATTCGCACTATCTTTCTATCTAAACAATAATCGATTGATGATTGTACAAGTAGTAGTAGTAAGCGCCTCTTGTGGAAAATATTACAACAAAATGACATTTGTGATTTATCTCATCAGAGGTAATTGCTTTCAATCGAATTGTCACATTGCTTGTTGAACATTTATACGCCAGGTGATGCTACAATCAGTATTCACGTTCCTTTAACAACTAATGGATTCTATTCGCACTATCTTTCTATCTAAACAATAATCGATTGACAATTGTACAAGTAGTAGTAGTAAGCGCCTCTTGTGGAAAATATTACAACAAAATGACATTTGTGATTTGTCTCATCAGAGGTAATTGCTTTCAATTGAACTGTTACATTGCTTGTTCATTCGCTTGAACATTTATTCGCCAGGTGATGCTACGATCAGTATTCACGTTGCTTTGACAACTTACCATAGTACATTCACTTTAGTTTCTGTCACCTGTCACCAGTGCCACCTAATAATTATTTTTTACTTTACATTTTCAAGATCATGGCAACATTTTCGTCAATTTTATTGATAGAGTTCTAGATTTCCAGATGTTCACAACACTTCTTCCATAATTTTCACTGTTTTTAAAATTCTCTATAGGGTGACTGACATGAAGTGTTACCAACTTCAGACTGTCATTGCTGTCAAACCAGTGATGACAGAGCGCTCAAATTTACACTAATGACAGTTCATACGATTGTTTGCAAGCGCGTACAAAAGCATTTTCGTAGGAAATATTCAGAAAAAAGTTATCCGCAATGGAATTCAAGCGTAATAGTGAGATTACTCTACATTTGGCTGGAAAACCACAGCCGCCAGTTATAACATCTGCATGTGAATAAAATGTTTGTGTATCGCACCATAAATCGTTATAACGATACCGGCAGCATTGCAAAACGCCATGGTGGTGGACCGAAACGCACGGCAACATCGCCGGATATCATTCGGAAGGTGAAGGCCAAATCGGCTCGGAATCCGCGCCGTAGCGGCAGATAGTTTTTTGGACCGTGGCATCAAGATAAATGCTCAAATTTATCGGGATCATGTGTTGGAGGGAGCGTTGAAGCCTTGGGCACAAAAACATTTCGGCCGCAGAGCCTGGACAATTCAACAGGACTCGGCGCAGAGTCTTAAAGCGCGCGCGTCAATAAAGATTGGCTGAGAAACAACGTTCCGCGGTATATTTCCACTGCCCAGTGGCCACCAAATTCACCGGATACATATCCGCTAGATTTCTCGGTTTGGGGTATTTTGAAGAGCAGGGTTGGGACAAAAAAATACCAAAGTGTCGCGATCATCTCAAGCAAGCGCTTCGCCGGGAATGGGCCAAAATAACGCAGAGCTACTTTCGTGCTGCATGCAATAGCTTTGTCGGCCGTTTGAAGGCCATATTCGCGGCTAAGGGTGGCCAAATCGAAAACTGCTAATGCAATTCAAAAATTTAAATATTTTTGAATATTTTTTACTTCGATTCAATAAAATTTATCAAAAAATAAAAATTCCGTGGCGTTTTGTTTTGGTAACACTTCGTGTCAGTCGCTCTGTATATTAACTTCGCGTGCCCGTGGCTGGCTGGTCAGATCTTGTAATCAATTTTAAACACACTTCCCAAAGCCCGATTTAATTGAAATTTTGCACACATGTATATTTCCGGTGACAATACTTTCTATTTGAAATTTGAGAGTGATCAGGCCGCGGGATCGGGGGGCTCCCATACAAAATTTTTTTCTCAGCATCAGATCATTTCATACTATAATGACTGTGTTCTGTGTGCCTTGGTGCGCTGCTTTGCTTTACGATTGATGTGGTTTTGTTGTTGGGTTGCAGTGCTTTGTATGTGTTTTTATATTTCAGCATTTATAGTGGAATTCAATATACTTTTGTTTATTAGAGAATTTATATGCGACCTTAAGGTCTTTTGTGCATAGGTCTGGCAGTCTGCCATAGAACTGTGTGAGCCTTGAGGTCTTGAAGTCTTTTTCGGGTGAGTGCATCACATATGAAAAGTATGTGTTCTGGCGTCTCCTCTGCCTCTGTTTGGGATTTCCCCATTTTTGTTAAGTGGCCATTAAATGGGCCATGTCCCATCATGTACCAGACAAGGGATCTCAGTGTATGTCGGCTTAACTTAACTGCCTTGCTTATGTCTTTTATGTTGTATTTGAGAAGCTTTTTGGTTTGTTTCTTCGTAGCTGATGATTCCCATTCAGCCTCGATGGCGTTGTTTGCCCACTTGTTGAGGTGGCTCTTGCTGAAGGCAATGATTGGCTCGGGGCCAGTAAAGGTCTCTTCCGCGCCTGCTCTTGCGCAGAGGTCTGCTGCCTCGTTCCCATTAAGACCTCATCAGGATGACCTTGTTGGTTCGTTTAGGTGGCAGTAGCAGCTCCACGTTGTTTTTGAATTAAAAACTGGGCCTTTTAGCGCTAGCAGAGCAGCCTGGCTATCGGAGATCACATAGATCTCGGTTCTTCAATATTTTCTCTTAATGCATTCTAATGTGCGACTTCTGATGCTATTGTTTCTGCCTGGAAAATGGTTGGGGATTTTCCTAGGGGTACTCGTAATGTGAGTCTGTGTCCGAATACATTCATTCATCACCACATTTCTATATAACTCTATAACCGGGGTCCGATCGTGGCCTCCCGCAAAAGTCTCTCTCTACTGGTCCTGCTTTAGAGCCCATGTCATCCAATTTTGCACTCCCTATAAACTCTGGGCGTCCTGGCCTACGCCATCCTTCCAGCTTAGGCTTGGCCGGCTTCGCTGTCAGGTTCCATAAATCATACCGCATATCAGTAGGCATTGTTGGCTTTAAGCAACCGTGCGCGTATTTCTTGTTCCATGCTGTTATCGGCTGCTACGCTCCACTATTTGAATTGAGGGACCAATGTTGGATCTTCTACTCGCAGACGTGGCCACCATGTACTTTGTTTTGCTCTCATTTATGTGCAGCCCCAGATTTCGTGCCGCCTGCAGCTCGATCTGGATGAAAGCTTCCTGTACAGCTCTTTTCTACCAACGATACCAATGTCGTCTGCGAAAGCCAGTATCTGAATAGACTTATAGGGGATTGTTCCTCTCGCCGCTTTCACTTTCACTTTCTCCAACGCCAGGTTAAAGAGGACGCAGGACAGTCCATCCCCTTGTCGGAGGCCCGATACAGATGTTGAATGGGCTTGATAGTGATCCGGATATTTTTACTTGGCTTATAACATTGGCCATCGTGGTCAACCTACAGAGTCGTGTCAGTTTATTTGGGATGCCGAATTCTCTGATAGCTTTATAAAGTTCTACCCCTGGCTATGCTATCTTAGGCGGCTTTGGGGTCTATAAAAAGATGGTGTAGTGAGTTTTGAAACTCCAACCTTGCTTGACTCCAGAGTAGATGTTGAAAGGTGAGCCAACAGCCAAGATGAACGTTATGAATGGCGCGCATGTTGAATCGCGGTACAGCTTCTTGATGATGTTGATGAGTTTTTCCCGACCACGATAGCTAGACAGAATCTGCCACATCATGTTACGGCTCATGCTATCAAAAGCGCGTTTAAAATCTACAAAACCCATATACAGAGGAGAGCGATACTCAACTGACTGTTCAATGATTATACGCAAGGTGTTAATTTGAGTTCAGAACCTGGATCCTGCTTGTTCATTTCTTACAATTGGCTTTAACGCACTTTATTTATGGTGCTTAGCAGGGTAATTCCTCTCCATTTTTCGCAATTACTCAACTCGCCTTTCTTGGGCAGTTTGACTACTAAGCCTTCTTTTAACGAGGGACATTTGAATGGTCTCAGAATCCCAGATACCTTGATATATCGCATGCAATGTTCGCTGGAGCAGAACTCAGGGCACGACGTTTACCCACAGACAGCCAGTTAACTCGACATCGGCTTGAGGGAGTTCTGCTCGGAGTTCTGCTGCACTTCGGTCAGAATCACAGTGCTCAGGCTAGCGCATCGCTCAGGGTGCACGCTCATCTCAGGCTTACGCTGACGCATCGCTCAGGGTGCACGCATCGCTCAGGGTGCCCGATCATCTCAGGCTCACGCTCACGCATCACCCACGGTGCACGCTCATCTCAGGTCACGCTCACGCATCGCTTATGGTGCACGCTCCTCTCAGGCCCACGCTCACGCATCGCTTAGGGTGCACGCTCATCTCAGGCTCACACTCAGGCTCCCGCTCAGGGTGCACGCTCATCTCAGGTTCACGCTCACGCATCGCTCAGGCTGCACGCTCATCTCAAGCTCACGCTCACGCATCGCTCAGGGTGCACGCTCATCTCAGGTTCACGCTCACGCATCGCTTAGGGTGCACGCTCATCTCAGGCTTACGCTCACGCATCGCTCAGGGTGCACGCTCATCTCAGGTTCACGCTCACGCATCGCTCAGGGTGCACGCTCATCTCAGGCCCACGCTCACGCATCGCTTAGGGTGCACGCTCATCTCAGGCTCACACTCAGGCTCCCGCTCAGGGTGCACGCTCATCTCAAGCTCACGCTCACGCATCGCTCAGGGTGCACGCTCATCTCAGGTTCACGCTCACGCATCGCTTAGGGTGCACGCTCATCTCAGGCTTACGCTCACGCATCGCTCAGGGTGCACGCTCATCTCAGGTTCACGCTCACGCATCGCTCAGGGTGCACGCTCATCTCAGGCCCACGCTCACGCATCGCTTAGGGTGCACGCTCATCTCAGGTTCACGCTCACGCATCGCTCAGGCTGCACGCTCATCTCAGGTTCACGCTCACGCATCGCTCAGGCTGCACGCTCATCTCAAGCTCACGCTCACGCATCGCTCAGGGTGCACGCTCATCTCAGGTTCACGCTCACGCATCGCTTAGGGTGCACGCTCATCTCAGGCTTACGCTCACGCATCGCTCAGGGTGCACGCTCATCTCAGGTTCACGCTCACGCATCGCTCAGGGTGCACGCTCATCTCAGGTCACGCTCACGCATCGCTCAGGGTGCACTCTCATCTCAGGTCACGCTCACGCATCGCTCAGGATGCACGCTCATATCAGGCTCACACTCACGCATCGCTCAGGGTGCACGCTCATCTAGAGCTCACGCTCACGCATCGGTCAGGGTGCACGCTCATCTCAGGTCACGCTCACGTATCGCTTATGGTGCACGCTCCTCTCAGGCTTACGCTCACGCATCGCTCAGAGTGCACGCTCATCTCAGGCTCACGCATCGCTCATCTCAGGCTCACGCATCGCTCATCTCAGGCATTGTCCAGGACCAAGCATCGTGCAAGGCTCTCACGTTGCCCAGGTAAACGCATCGTCTCAATATAACGTAGAATACATTTGAAGAAATCAGATAAATAAAGAAGCTAAGTCGAAGAGTCACCAAACTGGAAATTTTATTGTAACGACCCCCTTTCTTTTGAAGCCACGTCACCCTGAGTTTATCCCGACTGGGAAAACTCCGTTACAAGGTGGTACGTCTCTTAGAATAAACAAACCCTATGACACAATAGATCTTTCAGGTTACAGTGGTTACTCAAAAACAAAAATCATTAATGCGTAGCTTGAATCACGTCATATGATCCTTACTGTAGGACGATTTGTTTCTTAGAATATTCCCAAAGTATCCTTGACGAATTAGCGTACACCCTGTGTAAGATGACGAAGGGTGTGCGTGTGTAACGCAAAAGTTACTTAAATGCTCTGTAAGTACTTTGTAAGTACTGCCTGCCTTGTTTAACATTTCAAATATAAGTCAAGTATTGCATTATGTAGACCCAGGAGTAGTTAGTGTCGGAGCCTACCTTGACACGACGATTGTTCTGTAATTGAACCCACTCAGCCGATAACCCTTCAACAAAATATCGTTGTTTTTTATTCCTTCAAAAACAAACTCTGTATATAAACCAATCATTTTTTTTTTATTTTAGAATTCAATATATATTTGAGATTTTCTTAACAAAACGGGAAAAGGTAACTAAAAATAAATTAATTCTTATACAAAACAATGCAGGAAGAAAGACCAACATGTAATTAAAGGTAACTTGGTACGTAAAAAATTAAAGGAAAAGTTTTTATGTTCCCATTATGGGTGGTGGTGCAAAATACAAGTTCTGTGTGTTTTTAATAAATTCGTCAAAATTGGGGTCTTATTTTATGCCCATCTGTGAAATTTGCGTCCTCTTGAACGGTTACCTGAAGAAGATGAAGAAGAAGGTACAATTTAATAAATAAATTTCATATAAGAACTAAAAATCAATTATAAGGGAAATAATTTTTTTTGGTGAGCGGTGAGTTGGAGGCAAACCGAAAAAACGACGTCGAGTCTCAGCAGCTGGGCTGTGGAGAGCAAGGTTGTGTCCAGCACCGGAGCACCAAGCAACACAACGCCTAAGAGGTCGACTAAGGGGGGTTTTGGGTTTTTTCTGGTTCTTCTCCTCTTTTCATATCAGTTTTATTAATTAATTCATTTAATTAACATTTAACATTAATTATAAGCCAATCCTATTTGGGCTATAAACAGTTGTGTGTATTGGTGTGAGTGAGAGTGAGTGAGGGGGACACATGGGAATATAAAATCTTCTGTTTGCTTTTAAAAATACACCACATCTTCTTATTCTATTAATGCAACTTACTGTAGAATGGGTTTTCTTGTTTTTTGTTTTGTTTTTGTTTGCTTTACATTTTTATTTAATGCAATTCTATTTAATTGTTACATTTATGTTGTCTTAGTAATAAGAAATGAATTTTTTTTTGTATTACATTTGCATTCCTCTTTTATTCTGAACGTAATTGAAAGTAAAAAGGGGTTAATTGTTATTGTTGTGTTGTTATAAGCGAGCAAAAAAAATCAAAAGAAAAAACAAAAAGATAACGCCACTTTCCACACATGACATGCGACACGAGTCACACGCGGGATCTCAGAAACGCCCTATTAGACTTAGCTACCCAGACAATTTCCACTTTCTAGGAAGTGTGGAAAGATAAAGCCCCTTTCGAAACATCACACGCGCCACACGAGTGACACGCGGGATCCCATATCCGTGAAGTAAAGTATTTTTTTATAGAGCCGCGAATAGCGATATAATTCACGCGTCACACGCGATTAATGGGAAGATCTTAGAAACGCCTAATGAGGCTACTCTGCTCACAAAATTTCAACTCTCTAGCAAGTGTGGAAGGTGGTAAAAAAAAACGGGGGTGCCTATTTCAAAGATTAACCCACGTTCCACACATCACACGTGCCACATCCCCGACTAGTTACACGAGTCACACGGGAGATCTCGCAAAAGGCCCATGACACTGAGCTGCTCGCGCAAAATTTCAGCTCTCTCAGTCGTGTAAAAGGGGTCCAAAAAGGTGATAACACCGACAGACAAAAGTTAAATAAAAGTTTTTTAGAAAGTGGGTGCTACGACTCACGAGGATTGATGTGTAAACATGTAAGCCCCCGTTAGCCAGCATTGAGCTGCGTATAAGATTTCACTGTGAAGCCTTAGCTTTGGCGATGTTCAACAATCATGTGTGGTACAGCTGCTATGTAGGCTTTCTTTTTACCAAATTGGTACGACACCAGATCGCAGGCATTACACCCGTCCGACGCCGGTGCTCAGAAATGCTCCATGTGAAAGAGATGCGCACAAAGTTTCACCTCAAAGATGAAGGTTAGAAAGGACTGCAATGAAATTGAGAAACAACCAACTTTAGCACGTGCTGAACGCGCCACACGCATCGCAAGCTGATGCGAATAAATCTTCTCCTCTTAGACTAAGATGAACACAAAATATCACCTCTCTAGGACGTGTCAAAGATGAAAGTTACGAAGAACTGCAATGAAGCTGAGTAACAACCTACTTTTACACGCGTTAAACGCGCGCCACATGCGGCTGACGCCCAGAAATGTACCCTTCTGAGACTGAGATCCCGCTAGGACGTGTCAAAGATGACGGTTAAAAAGGACTCTAATGCAGTTGAGAAGCAACCAACTTCTATCCGCGTCAAACGCGCCACACGCGTCACAAGTGGATGCCCAGAAATGTTCTCTTCTGAGACTGAGATGATGCGTACAAGATATCACCTCTCTAGGACGTGTCAAAGTTGGTTACAAAGGACGCCAATTCAGTTGAGAAACAACCAAGTTTTACACGCGCCAAGCGCGCCACACCAGGCGTTCGCCAGCAGGCACTCATAAATATGACATGACCGACATTAGTGTCGAATTCATGTCGCTGAGATACAGTAACACACCTAAGGGGGTGACAGATATTAGTGTGGAATTCATAGTTCTCGGGGTAAGACACCTGTATCACCACCCTATGTATGGGATTGGCAAGGGTGTGACATATGAATCAATATTTTTTGGACCGCCATCTCTTCTAATATATATATATATATATACATGAAAGATGTGGTTTCTATACATAAATGTATGATATATATATTACAATAAATGTATAGCAATGACAAGGGATGGAAATTTGAAATGAAAATCAAACAAAAGCAACTAAAGACATGAAGATCCATAAGTTTGGAAAGGAAAAAACAGATAATATTACAAATATACACACACACCCATATATATATATATATATATATATATACCCAGCATAATCCGCTCAATTCAACCTAAGCTACTTAGAGATTTTGTGTTCTTTTTGTACAAATATTTTCTTAAATTAGTTTCTGTTTCTGTTTCTGTTTTACAATAGAGAGTGATGGTAGTACCTATGAGTGTGCCAGTTGTACACACGCACACATGTTTATGACTTAATTGTATCGAGGAAAGATTGTTGATGACCTTGTGTCATGACTGATGGTACTTCTACGAGTGCGATGACGAATCAGGTTTGACGCCGAGGACACCGACGCCAACGGAGAGGGCGACGAGGGCGCTGAAAAATTTGGCCCACCTTCGGCGAGAACCTTTAAGCGATCGCAATGTCGCTTATGGTGGTGCTGGTGTTGGTTGTGTTGTCCCAATACTGATGCCGGTCGTAGTTGTGAAATAGTGAGGACACTGTCCTCTGGATTGATGATGGCTTCTTCTTCGAAGAGTGGATCACCTTTGTGATTTTTGCTACCATCTTTGCAGGAGGACGAAGAGGAGGAAGAGGTGGACGACGACGACGCCGATGACGCCGACGACAACGACGACGAGGAGGAGGATGATCCAGACGATTTTATCGAAGACGATGATATCGTTATGAGATCATTATCATCGTTATTGACATTTTGCTGTAATGGGGATCGGGGTTTTGTTGTTGTATTAGGCCGGACGTTCCTATCGCTATTCAACGATAGTGATTTTGATATAGCTGGCGGCTGTGGTGGTGGTGTCGTCGTCGGCTGAGATGATGATGTTATACCTAAGTCGTCAGGACGCTCCCCTTTACCACGACGACTTTCTGCACCAGCAGCGATGACTTTGGTTGTGTTACTTTGGAAGGAGCGATCCCTAAACGTTCTGCTATTTTTAGTTGATGACGAATTTAGTTGTTGCTCATCTGGGGACAGAAGTGGAGAGGATGAACACTGCTGCTGTTGTTGTTGTTGTTGTTGTTGTTGTTGTTGTTGTTGTGAAAAGGAGGTAGCTACCACGGATGCAGCTGACGAGGATGATGAGAACGACGACGACGACGCCGACGACGACGAAGACTCATCATCGTTTGCTTCTGCTGCTGATTCGGACAAGCGTGGCATATCACGGAGCCGGTGGAGTCTTTCACTTTGGTTATTAATTATTTTCGGAATATTATGATGGTGTGGAGATTTTTTCACAGACGGCACAACTTTAAACTTTTGACATTCAGAATTACCTTTTTTGGGTGATGGAGAAAACGACGACGACGACGACGACGATGACGACGACGACGACGACGAAGGTGACGGTGACGACGGCGGCGATGACGAAGGCGACAATGACGATGTTGATGACATTGATCGAGATGATGATGGTCGCGACGATCTCCTTGATAGTTTTCGTAGCTGATGACGTTCTTCGGCTTTCCTGATCGAGCTGAGGATTTTCTGCTTTGCTTTTCTGCTGGCTGACATATAGCTCGCGACGTCAAATCGGTATATCAGCAAACGCGGTGAACGCCTGCATCGTAATTGAGCCTCAGTGGCTTTAGGTAACATGATTCGGATATCTCTCTGATTGCATCCATGTCGGACGCGTAATAGCTCATCATTGTTGGACGACTTCTTTGTGGGCTCTTTCGGCTGCTGAGTAGTCGCCCCAGTGCCCGCAGCACCACGACGCCGTTCATACGTACGTATTGGCTGATTATTATTGAAGGGAACCGTACGCTTACCGCCCGCCAACCAGGCTTCATTAGAGTCATTGTTAACGACCATTAGATTCTGATTGACACATCTAATGCGTAATGCCTTAACAGTGCGATGTTGCTCCTGCTGATCGTCTATTTGATTCGGGGGCGATGTTAATGCTAATTGTGAAGCTAATGTTGGTGGTTCTCGTTCTGATGCCGACGCCGACGCCGATGCCGACGCCGATGTCGCTGCCAATGTCGAAGCCGATGTCGACACCAATGCCGATGTCGATGCCGATGCTGATGTCGATGCCAATGCCAATGTCGATGTCGCTGCCAATGTCGATGCCGATGCCGATGTCGACGCCGATGTCGATGCCAATGCCGATGTCGATGCCAATGCCGATGTCGATGCCAATGCCAATGCCGATGTCGATGCCGATTCCGATGCCGATTCCGATGCCGATTCCGATGCCATTGCCGATGCCAATGCCGATGCCAATGTCGATGCCAATGTCGATGTCGATGCCGATAACAATGTCGATGCCAATGTCGATGTCGATACCAATGTCGATGTCGATGCCAATGTCGCTGTCAATGTCGATGCCAATAGCGATGCCAATGTCGATGCCGATGCCGATGCCAATAGCGATGCCAATGTCAATGTCGATGTCGATGTCGATGGTGATGCTAATGCAGCTGCTGGTAATGTTTCCGGTGGCGTTGTCCACAACGGTATTGGTGATGGCGTATAAATTGGTGATTTGAGATCTTTGTCCATTTTGTTAGCAACATCATCGTCGTCATCATCATTTGGCAATGCATCATCATCATCTGGCGATGCATCATCATCATCAGTAACGTTTTCCTCATCATTATCATCATTAGCACCGTCTTGATCACTGTCATCCTCATCATCACGATCACGATCATCATCATCACGATCATCGTCAACATCAACAACGTCATCAACATCATATTCATCCTCACCGTAACCCATAACTGAATTTGATTTGTTGATGTTGAATTCCGTTGGTGTATCATTTGAACTGTCCTGATGGTTCGATGCCTCCTCTGTCAGGAAATCTTCTTCGAAATCATCCCTCTGCTGACTGCTGCTGTATGGTGTGAAAAATGCTGATGTGGTGAATTCTGGTGTGGTGAATGTTGGTGTGGTGAATGCTGGCGTGGTAAATGCTGGCGTGGTAAATGCTGGCGTGGTAAATGCTGGCGTAATGAATGCTGGTGTGTTGAATGCTGGTGCGTTGAATGCTGGTGTGGTGAATGCTGGTGTGTTGAATGCTGGTGTGGTGAATGCTGGTGTGAAGAATTCTAGTGTGTTGTGTACTGGTGTGGTGAATGCTGGTGTGGTGTGTGCCACATCCATACCAAAACATGTATACGGGTTATTTGATGAGGAGTTCTGGTCGTACTGGAACAGAAACAAAAATGCAATTAATAAAAAATGTTAAATTAAGGCTAGCAAATGGCAATAAAAGACCCCCCCCCCCACGCTGAGAATCAAAATCCCATTAAAATAAAACAAAAAGAAAGAAAGTGAAACTTCCTCCTTAAGCGCACTGAGAGTACATTTTAATACAAACTACTGACAACACTTTTTGCTCTTAGTCCCCACAAGAGCGTCTGATGTAAAAAATTTGTATCAGTTGTGTAGTGCGGTTGACACCGCCGACGATCTGTCACTTTTTTGAGGTCTGCTCTGTGGTACCTCCCAGGTAAACTGACCCCAAAAAATTTTTATTTTTTGCTCAACTCCTCGAAAGAGTGCCTGATGTAAAAAATTTGTATCAGTTGTGTAGTGCGGTTGACACCGCCGACGATCTGTCACTTTTTTGAGGTCTGCTCTGTGGTACCTCCCAGGTAAACTGACCCCAAAAAATTATTATTTTTTGCTCAACTCCTCGAAAGAGTGCCAGTAGATGTTTAGCAGCTTCACGCATAATATTTACATCAAGTGGGCTAAACACTTGCCATACATAACCCGTCTCCAGAGCGGCAGGAGCATAGATGTAAAAAATTTGTATCAGTTGTGTAGTGCGGTTGACACTGCCGACAATCTGTCACTTTTTTTTAGTACTTTACGTCAATAGTGTGTGGTACCTGCCACACAAACTTACCCCAAAAAAGTACATTTTTTGCTTTCGACTCTTCGCAAGAGTGTCTTATGTAAAAACTATGCATCTGCTGTGTAGTGCGCTTGTCCAAACGTCAATAAAGTCTGGGAGGAACCATAGAATGTCACTTTTCAAACTGTGCTTCTATAGAATTTTTAAATTCAAATCGTAGAGGTGTTTTTTTTATCTAAATTAAATCCATTGTTTGCTCTCTGAGAAACCTACTCTATTTCTCTTTTGTAGTTCTTTGACGTTTATTTTGCGCTAAAATGTAGGCCATTCAAAGTTTACTCTCAACGCGCCTTCGAAAGAACGATATCATCATAATTATAAAGGGTTTTTCAATCGGGACATAATACAAAAGCACCCTCTAATCTGTCAATGTCAAACGGTCAGTCAAGGTTTACGTTTTTATCCTGGCGATGTTCACGAACGAGCAACGTTTGGAATTATATTTAAAATAAAATTACAACCGGAATTCTGTGGCAACTTCCGGAATTTTCGCTCGTAATAATCGTCTCACCAGACAGGCTGTGCTTTCTTTGGTGGATAAATTCGAATCTGTTGTATATTCATTTGTTTAAAATAAGTTTGTGTTAAGTCTAGTCACAGTTTTAATGTCATTTATGTTAATTTATTTACTATATGGTTAAGTTATATAGTCAGTTAAGTCATTAAGTAGAATGCAGTCGAAGCCTAATAACAGTCTGATAATCTATCTAAGCGTTGTTGTTTTAGAACACAATAGAGTGACATATTCACTATTGAGTGTTCCTCCTGTGAACAACGCATCGGTCGAAGGAAGCACCACAAATGTCGCAGCCCGGCCGTAACTGGTTCAGTTCAAAATCATAGCACGCCACCGCCGCCGTTAACCGAAATTGGGTATTTCTGTCCTCGGTTGTGGCGAATTTTGCGTTATACTCAGTACACCTAGTAGTAAAGATATTGGCCTACACCATTACAAGATCAAATTCACTCAAGAACTGAAGCCTCTTGATCATTTGAAACGCCGAAACTGGTGTTATGTCATGTCTTTATTGATAAACCCTTTATATTCATCTGATGAGACTTTGTGGACGAAATTGACTCTTGTCGTCGAAGGATATGACCCCAAATCGAACAACTAAAAAAACTTACATGGTTCTCATCGATATTGTATCCTTTTAACCAATTGTTTAACAAATTGCTGATAAGTGTTGCTGGGAAAAGATCGTCCGTAGGTGCAGCTAACTCTGTTGTAGAGTAGCTATCAGCCGCATCGTTAACCTGTTGACTTAAAGCCATCTACAAATAGCAAAAAGGTATAAGTTTGTATATCGCGGTTACAGTAGTAAAGAATCAATTACTTTAGCTTCGGCTTGTGCCAAAGTTAAATCCGGAAAGTCGCTTTCTTTTAGTCCAGCCATAGGGTTTTCAGTTCTTGTTCCTTGATGTCGGCGAAAAACTGGCATTAGGAAATTCCAAGTCGGCGCCTGTGCATATGGTGACGCCGGCACTGACCTTGATAATGAGTAGGTGGGGGAGATCGCACCGGCAAAAGCGGGAACTCTTGTTTCACCATGCACAATCAATATAAACTCCTTCGTTACTTCTTTTTGCATTCGAAAACGACCATTCACGAATTCGGGATATGGCTCAATGACACTTAACTTCTCGAGAACATTTTCAAAGCTAAATATGAGCGTGTCAGGTAATACCGAATACATTATATCATGTTGTTGTTGTGCCACCGCTATCATCGACATCAACATCTTCGACGCCGCCAATATTTCTATAGTTGCTATATTACCTGGCTGCTTCCAATATCCACGAATTACTGCAAGTTTTTCACCTAAATTTTTCAGTACTTGTCTCCTTTGTGTCCGTTCGAGGGCATTAAATCCAGCTAACCATACACTGGGAAATTGAACTATATACTCGCTATCATCATAATCGCTATCGTTATAACTGCTATTGCTATTACACTCCTCGTATATAGTGTCCATATATGGCATTGATTGCTGCTGTTGGTATTGTTCGCTTTCGCTTTGTTGTATTCTTTGTGCTGACACATAAGTGGCAGCATTCGTCTGGTCCACTTCCATCAATTCCGGATCATAATTATGGTCACTGTCATCAATATCAGTGATGTTTTGACGCTCTAAAGTGGGCATGTATTTGTAAATGTTGTCGTATTGTGACTGTTGTTGTTCGTAAAGTTGAGGCAGTACATAAGATGGAGGATTCTGCATCAAGTTCCGATCATAATCATGGTCACTATTATCAGTATCACTAATGGGATAACACTCTAAAGTGGGCATGCCTCTGTAAATGTTGTCGTATTGTGACTGTTGTTGTTCGTAAAGTTGAGGCAGCACATAAGATGGAGGATTCTGCATCAAGTTCAGATCATAATCATGGTCACTATTATCAGTATCACTAATGGGATAACACTCTAAAGTGGGCATGCCTCTGTAAATGTTGTCGTATTGTGACTGTTGTTGTTCGTAATGTTGAGGCAGCACATAAGCTGTAGCATTACTCCTGTTCACCTCATCATCATCCTCATCATCACCATCATCATCATCAACATCATCACCATCATCATCCTCATCATCACCATCATCATCATGATGGTCGGTGGGATGACACTCTAAGGTGGGCATGCCTCTGTAAATGTTGTCGTATTGTGACTGATGTTGTTCGTAAAGTTGAGGCAGCACATAAGCTGTAGCATTATTCTCGTCCACCTCATCATCGCCATCATCGTCATCTTCAACATCCTCATCATCATAATCATCATCATGGTCGATGGTATGACACTCTAAAGTGGGCATGCCTTTGTAAATGTTGTCGCATTGTGATTGTTGCTGTTCTTCAAGTTGAGGCAGCACATAAGCTGTAGCATTATTCTCGTCCACCTCATCATCGCCATCATCGTCATCATCAACATCCTCACCATCATAATCATCATCATGGTCGATGGTATGACACTCTAAAGTGGGCAAGCCTTTGTAAATGTTGTCGGATTCTGAATGTTGTTGTTCTTCAAGTTGAGGCAGCACATAAGCTGTAGCATTATTCTCGTCCACCTCATCATCGCCATCATCATCCTCATCATCATCCTCATCATCATCCTCATCATGATCCTCATCATCACCATCGTCATCATCATGACCATCATCATCATCATCATGGTCGATGGTATGACACTTTAAAGTGGGCATGCCTTTGTAAATGTTGTCGCATTGTGATTGTTGCTGTTCGTCAAGTTGAGGCAGCACATAAGCTGTAGCATTATTCTTGTCAACCTCATCATCGTCATCATCATCCTCATCATCATCCTCATCATGATCCTCATCATCACCATCGTCATCATCATGACCATCATCATCATCATCATGGTCGATGGTATGACACTTTAAAGTGGGCATGCCTTTGTAAATGTTGTCGCATTGTGATTGTTGCTGTTCGTCAAGTTGAGGCAGCACATAAGCTGTAGCATTATTCTTGTCCACCTCATCATCGTCATCATCATCCTCATCATCATCCTCATCATCATCCTCATCATGATCCTCATCATCACCATCGTCATCATCATGACCATCATCACCATCATGGTCGATGTTATGACACTCTAAAGTGGGCATGTCTTTGTAAATGCTGTCGCATTGTGACTGTTGTTGTTCGTCAAGTTGAGGCAGCGCATAAGTTGTAGCCTTATCCTTGTCCACTTCATAATCGTCATCATCTTCCTCATCATCATCATCATCCTGGTCGATGGTATGACACTCTAAAGTGGGCATGTCTTTGTAAATGTTGTCGCATTGTGGCTGATGTTGTTCGTCAAGTTGAGGCAGCGCATAAGCTGTAGCCTTATCCTTGTCCACTTCATAATCGTCATCATCTTCCTCATCATCATCATCCTGGTCGATGGTATGACACTCTAAAGTGGGCATGTCTTTGTAAATGTTGTCGGATTCTGAATGTTGTTGCTCGTCAAGTTGAGGGAGCACATAAGCTGTAGCCTTATCCTTGTCCACTTCATAATCGTCATCATCATTATCCTCATCATCATCATCTCCATCCTGGTCGATGGTATGACACTCTAAAGTGGGCATGTCGTTGTAAATGTTGTCGCATTGTGGCTGTTGTTGTTCGTCAAGTTGAGGCAGCACATAAGCTGTAGCCATATCCTTGTCCACTTCATAATCGTCATCATCTTCCTCATCATCATCATCCTGGTCGATGGTATGACACTTTAAAGTGGGCATGCCTTTGTAAATGTTGTCGCATTGTGATTGTTGCTGTTCGTCAAGTTGAGGCAGCACATAAGCTGTAGCATTATTCTTGTCCACCTCATCATCGTCATCATCATCCTCATCATGATCCTCATCATCACCATCGTCATCATCATGACCATCATCACCATCATGGTCGATGTTATGACACTCTAAAGTGGGCATGCCTTTGTAAATGTTGTCGCATTGCGACTGTTGTTGTTCGTCAAGTTGAGGCAGCGCATAAGCTGTAGCCTTATCCTTGTCCACTTCATAATCGTCATCATCTTCCTCATCATCATCATCCAGGTCGATGGTATGACACTCTAAAGTGGACATATCTTTGTAAATGTTGTCGGATTCTGTATGTTGTTGTTCGTCAAGTTGAGACAGCGCATAAGCGGTAGCATTATTCTTGTCCACCTCATAATCGTCATCATTATCATAAACATCATCATCATCATCATGGTCGATGGTAATACACTCTAAAATGGGAATACATTTGTGTATTAGTTTTTGCTGTTTTGATTGTAAAATGCCAGACAAATTATTCTCATTACCTGCAGGGATTTCATCCACTTCATCTTCGTCGATG
Organism: Nephrocerus scutellatus; assembly: GCA_947095585.1. Lineage (NCBI taxonomy): Eukaryota > Metazoa > Arthropoda > Insecta > Diptera > Pipunculidae > Nephrocerus > Nephrocerus scutellatus. Next base: position 1,625,541 of record OX352766.1, read on the forward strand.
GTAATACACTCTAAAATGGGAATACATTTGTGTATTAGTTCTTGCTGTTTTGATTGTACAATGACAGACAAATTATTCTCATTACCTGCAGGGATTTCATCCTCTTCATCTTCGTCGATGGTAATACACTCTAAAATGGGAATACATTTGTGCATTAGTTCTTGCTGTTTTGATTGTACAATGACAGACAAATTATTCTCATTACCTGCAGGGATTTCATCCTCTTCCTCTTCCTCTTCCTCAACAACCTGCTCATCTTCCTCGTCAACCTGCTCATCCTCCTCCTCCTCCTCCTGCTCCTCCTCCTCATCCACCTCCTCCCACTCCTCATCCAGATCCATCGGATTGCTTTCTCTTTCCTGTAGATGTGATGTTGTTGCTTCAACTGGAACTTGCATACGTTTGCTTGATAATGCCTCAGCTTTTGCCTCAGCGCACATTTGTTTCCTTGCCGCGATTGCCTTAACGGCTGCCGCTGACGTTGATGGACCATCATCCCAAAAGTAATCATCGAATTCTTCCGATATGGTCGGAGGATCGGAATGGGGCAATGATGGATGGATCAATGTTGAAGAATCCGTGGCAGTCAATGATTGTGCATATGTGGTTGTGGTCGTGGAAATTAATGTCGGATATAATGTCGTTGTTCCAGATTCCGTCACTATTTCGTCCAATCGATACACACACACCTTACCATTTGGAAACTCAGCTACAAGCACTCTATCACTATCATCTTTGGGATCATAAAATTCGGCTTCTTCAGCTGAACATTTGGTGGCAACAATTGTAGGAGTTGCTGTAGGCGGTGGCGATAAAGAACATTCATCTGATGATGCATCTCCGTTTAGAGTCTGTGTTCGGGGTTCGGCTACTGGTGGTGGAACAGAGTCGTCCATTTGGATTGATTGTGTAGTGGGGATGTTTGATGGTGATTTGGTTAACTTTGCTAGCTCCCCAAAATTGGCTGATTCCTCTGAATCCATCATAGCGGATATTCTGAATCTATATTCGTTATGTTTGCGCCGAAATATCGGACATGATTTGTATAATTTCTTGCTGGCTCCTTGGAAGTATGAGGCCATCTTTGATTGAGCTTCATATCGAAATTTGACCGAAAGGCAATAACGTCTGAGAAAGGGATTTTGGTATTCATTGTCATTGTCATTGTCATTGTCGTCGATGGTATCATCTGTGTCGTCGATGGTATTTAGTGATGTTTCATTATCTTCTCCTTTGTCATGACCAGCAACATCACCATCGCCAGCCACACCAACATCACTCTCACCATCATCAACAGGAATCTTCTTGTTAGTGTGAACAACAAAATGGAGATTTTCCAAGAAATAATTGGGAAACTGGTTTGTGTCTGTGTTCAAAGAACGTTTGCGTCTGGCAGTGGCCTTCTTTGATGTTGGTAGGTCAAAAATACTTGTGATCAGTGGTTGCTGTTGTTCTGTGGTTTTTCTAGCAATTTCACATTCAACTGAAGTATTCCTTTCTTTGGCTATGCTCGTCGGCGGTGACGGTAGTGGTAATCCCTTTGTACCAAGTCGCCTCGCATTTTCCGTCGAACTCTTCTGTGTTGAGATAACCATTTCATAAGGAATGGACGCCAATGTGCCGCCGTCGTCTATCTCATCATTATCGTCATCTTGGTCGTTTGTGAAAATCCCAAAAAACCCTCTTTGTACAGACGATGATGTAGTGGCGTAGGAGAGCATTTTCTGCTCATCTAACAAACGACTCAATGGTAGTGATGGTGTATCAGTAGTTTCCATCGCCTTTGGAGCTATACTGTGTTGTTGTTGTTCTTGTGACACAGTCGCCACCACCATCTCCTCCTGCTGCTGTTGCTGCCATATATTAACAAACGCTTGGAAACCTTTAGTGGCATTCTCTAATATTCCAACGGATAGCATTTCATCTTCCGCAGATGATTTCAATTTCTCTTGAAGGGGATTCTTCGACAGTGCCGTTGTCGCCATTGAAAAGGCATGATCTCTTTTGCGTGGCTTAGTTGGCAATAGCTGATCGGCCACATTCGATTGTTGTCCGTTTTCTGATTTGGGGTTTTTCGGTTTTCGGCCACGTTTCTTCTTCTCACCGATAATAATTGGTGGTTTCTTGTTATTCTTAGCGACTACTACCTTTCTACCTCTCTTTTTTGTTGGTGGATTAGTGTCAGACTGTTTGTTCTGATCATTTTCTCCTCTGTCGTTGTCAGCAATAGCTGATTCTTCGTTGTTGTCCTGCTCCTCATCCTCCGCCACCTTCTCCTCCGCCAATAACATGGGCTTCTTTCGCCGCCATCGTCGCCGTTGCTTTACTATTTTGGGTCTACCCCTTGCTGTCACTCTTTGCTTAGATTTCTTTTCGGCGATTACTTTTCGCTTTCTTTTCGGCAATCCAGCAACTGCAGCACTAGCATTGCAGTCGATATCCATACCATTATGATTGATAGGATCGTCGTCGTTGGTGTTCTTGTCGCCAGCACCGCCACCGCCACCGTCGCCTTCGTGCTCCTCACCAACGTCTTCCTCCGCATCATCATCATCTTCCTCTTCATCTACGTGCAGAATACTCTTCTTGCCAATCGATGACTTGGAATGCTCATAGCCGCTCTCGATTGTACCATAATCGAGTTGGGGCTTGTGCGCGTACTTGTCATAGTCAATGTCCAAATGTTGTAAGCGGGAATTCGCTTCGGCCATATTCAGTTCGACCAGGTCGCGTTTCTTGTCGACGTTATTCAAAATGAAACGACTGCGTTTCCGTAGAATTGGCCAATCGAGCGACCACGATAAACGCTTGTAGCGCGGTGAGAAAAGCACCGCTATCAAATCGCGAATAGCTTTGGATGGGATGCCGATTTTGCCCATACGGCCGGCCAGCAATTGGTACTCTGCACAATCTTCGTTGTAGTCGGTAAAGGACACAATGTATTCCGCATCGACTGTAGAGCTGAGAAGTTGGAACTTAACATTTAAGAAATCTTCGCCAATCGCTGCTGTTGCTGCTGCTCCTGTTGCTGTTCCAGTAATTGAAGGGACGGATAATGATGGCAGAACTACTGCGCTACTCCGACGAGGCTTTGTCAGACTTGCCATGCTGCAGGTACTTTGGCTTGTGTTTGATGCAATTTCCAAGGCATCACTAAGATCAGTATCAGTTATGATCGCCGCTTCAGATGATGATGATGATGTTGTTGGTTGTGATGGTGGAGGTGGTGGTGGAGGCGGTGGCGGTTGTGGTGTCGTTTCTTCTGGTTGTGGAGCTGATTTTGATTGCACATCAATATCCATTTTGTCTTGTTCTGTCTCATTGTCATTTGTGTTTGGTACTTGCTTTTCGTTCAATTTACACAAACGCTTGGCCAGCCGGATATTACGACTGCCACAACGAAGCAGCGCCTCGTAATACTCCTGGCTTGGTTTCAAAGAGAACGCACTAAGCCAACACTCCTGCTCGACAATGTCATTCAATTTGAATACCTCAGCCAGCTTCTCGTAGTATTTTGCAAGGTTTGCCTCAAGCGATAGCATGTAATCGGTTGCCACGCCTGTTTTATATTTACACTTTTCCAAGTTATTCAATTCGATTCCAATGATCTTCAGTAGGAGGATCACTTTGGCACCAAACCACTTTATGTGTGTCTGCAAGAAAAAGAAAAAGAGGGTAAATGGCCAACGTTATAGAGCTAAAGAGCAATTCATGAGCAAATAGTGCAAGTATGGTAGGAAGAAACGATGCCAGAAGACTGGTGAAGAGGCATCCTGTGCCCCATACATAAGAAGATATTACAACGTGCAACAATTATTGTTGAATACCGTGTATAAGATTTTCTCCTCTATCCTTCAAGACAGGATAGACCACTACGCTCAAGTCATCACTTGCCCATACCAGTGTGGTTTCATCCAAGGCAAATCATAAATCCATGTCTAGAGTTCCAAAGTTCAGTACACCATCTTATTATAGACTTTAAAGCCACCTCAGATAGCATAGCCAAAGTATCTATGAGAATTGGACATCCCAAATAAACTGACAGGTTGACCATATGACCAATGTTACAAGCCAATCTCTATAATGGGCTCCGACAAGGGGATCCTCCTCTTTAAGCTGGTGTTGGAGAAAGTGAACCGAGACTTCGATGTAACGGCGAGAGGAACAGTCCTTTATAAGGTCCATTCAGATACTGGCTTACGCAGACGATATTGACATCGTTGGTAATAAATCAAGAGATGTACAGGAAGCTTTCATGAAGATCGAGCGGGCGGTACGAAATCAAGGACCGTTATCTTGCAAGTTAGAAGCTTGAAGCACGAGGCGGCAATCTAACGAGCACGGTAAGAACTCTTTTTCTGCTAAACTGCTCATGCGCAATGCAAAACTACTGTAGGAATGTGTGTTCGTGTTCACTGAGACTGCAGTAAATAGCAATAAGAATTACTATGTTAACACACTAGTATGGATAATGCCTACTTTCGAGGGTTATAGCGTAGACAACAGTCACATTCGTCTATGGTCGTGTGAAAAATATATATATATCAATCGCTTCGTTGATACCTCGATTTTGTGGTTTTTTGAGGGTCTTTTGGTGGTGTTTTTTATGGCACTATTGAGGGTCTTTTGGGAGGACTTCTGGGAGGTCTTTCGGTAATCTTTCCGTAGTCTTTTGGGAGTCTTTTGGAGGGTATTTTGGAGGTCTTTTGGTACTTTGGTTATCAGGGTCCTCTTGGAGGTCTATTGGTGGTTTTTGAGGGTCTATTTTGGGTCTTTTGGGAGGTCTGACTGAACTCTATATAAAGATGGAATTCCGTGATTCTTATTTGGTTCCGGGCCATACAGGAATAATGAAAATGAATCTGCTGATGCACTCGGAAGTGGTTCTTCCGATGTTCCCACTGGTCCAGAACCAATCTTAGGATTAAATCAGAAAAGCTAAACTATTGGTATTCGAAAAATAATGGAAGCCGAACAGGAGCACTGTTGGAAATCCTTATATACATGTAGAAGTGCCAAGCACTTTTGGACAGGCCGAACAAGCACACCGCTTACTTTTGTGAATATCTAGAAGTAACTGTCGGAGCATGGTCGGTTACTTACAGGGCTAACCTAACTGGAAGTTATATGTTCAAGTTGGGACTTATATTGGATCCAATATGAAGTCCTGCCTGGAGGAAGATGAAACAAAAAAACATTTTCATTGTAGCTGTTCTGCTTTCTTCGTGATATCAACAAAGTGATATCCATAATAATAGAGGTAGGTTCGAGATATGATGTTACTTAGTCTTTGATAAGACGCTCGCAGAACTTGGATAGGACCGGGAGGATACTAATGCGCCTCAAGTTAGTTATTACATTAGAATTACCTTTTTTTTTTGGGATGGAAATAACACGAGCCCTCTTCCAAGCCAATGGAAACAACGACGAAGTCAACACGCTATTAATAATGTGAATAACATGGCGTGAGTATAACGAAAAGTTTAATGCATTTAATGGGCACCTTATCAGATCCAATAGCATTGGACTTAATAGTAGAAACTGCATACCATAGTTCTGAAACATTGCGGAGTAAACTGACTAGCGGCAGGGTTTAGGGATTGTTGAAACGAAGCAAAATATTCATTAATAGTGTCCGGGCAGAGTTCACAAGGATCAAAATCGGAGCCCTTGCATATACCAATTGTTGGTTGTTGGTAAACCGTGAATTAAGATGAACCAAAGTTCCTCTTAAATCTCCTGGTAAGAGAGGTCACTAGCTTACAAAATCTGCAAAAGGTCCGCCATCTGCCATCAGACCGATCCTCCTTAAAGGCACGAAACGCCAGGTGCTTCATGGATCTGGCATAATGGCATGGTATTTAGATAATCTTTTTTTTTGTGTTTTTGAATTTTTATACCCTTGGAGATATTGCTGCAATGCGTTTTTAGGAGCTGCAATAGGCGATCGCATATGAACGGGAGGCGATACCTAAAGATTTCGTAAAACTTGGAAACATCGAATGGAGGGAATATTACTTATTATTAAAAATGTTTTTTTTTTCTGATTTCCATGTTTTTATTCGATTTTACCACTAATTTTCCAGCTGACAAATTCCAAAAAGAAACGTGCACTTCAGAAAATGACCCCAAAAATCACTTGTTTGGCACGGTATACGTACAAAAAGGGTACCACTAGATATGTCTTGAAATAGACTCTGAATCTGCATTCAAGAATATTAAACAACCATTGGATTTTTGGATATTTTTGATCTTTTGTTGAAAATTGATCATCAATGTCCGATTTTTTGCAGTAAAGTCTATATTAAGTTTGTTAACATCTCATTAGTGTTATGGTTATTTTGTGTTTTGTTCATAACCTTTGTAAAGATTAAATGAACTAAACTAAATACTGAACTCAAATAGACTTACCCGTTTGGACAATTGCTCATTCGTGTAGAAAAGCATTGGACCATTGGGAATGGTTTCAAATATCCATTCAGCATGTTCGTCATTCTCATCGTCTTCGTCAAAGGCAATTTTTTTTGAATTATTGTTCTCCGCGGATGTAGAGGGAGTGTTGTCGTCGACGACTTGACTGGTGTTATTGCTGGTGCTGTTGCTCGCTAATCTTTCCGTATCTGATGCCAACTGCAATGCACAGTACTGATCGAACATCTTATCAAACAGTATACTTCGATTGCCCTTGATTCTTGACTTCATAGAGTTGGAAACTTTCTTTTTTGTGTTGCGAATTCTTTTTGGGGGACCTGTGCCATTAGTATTGGAATTGGTGGTGTTGGTGGTGGCAGCGGCGGCACCACCAACACCACCACCACCATCACTATTCGAAGCGACTAATAGTTTTGAATTCAATGAACTGACAGACTTAGAGTTTGCTACACATTCGGCTATAAGCTCACATCGTTCACGCTCGTTGATGTACTTTTCTAAAAGATATTTAAATTGCATGTGCTTTTGATTGAACTCCACCAGTTCGGACGTATTGATTTCCAGCAACTTGTTCCCAATGATATAGGTAAAGTATGACTGACAAACACATCCAAACTCATTGGCGAAACGTGTCTCAGGCACGTAGCAGAGGAAAATCTCAATGAAATCGTTGTAGCTGCGATTCAGGACCTTGCACAAAATGACAATCAATTCGGCAGGAGTTCGTTGATCGTTGTTGTTGCTTAGAGATTTGTTTAAATCGTCCACTGATTTCTTACTGAATTTCTCAAAGTATCTTCGAATGTTGATCATCTGTGAAGGGTGGGGGGGGGGGGGGCAGAAGGAGATTAATACAAATATATGCATATCTATGATGCTATAGTTACCATTGAATCAATTGCCAATCCAGTCTCATCGTCCGTTTCATAAATAGCCATCAGATACGTGTGACAAATGTAAATCAAGCATTTTTCGTGCTCAACCGTTACAAAAGGCTGTGGCACACATGGGTTGTTTTTGCTCTCCAACAAGCTCTTCGCGTAGATATGATTATATGCGGCAATCGCACGTATTGCAAGAACCTTAACGGCGCACGCATAGCCCATGTCGAAGAACTTCACCAGTCGAACAAGGCACAGGAAGATTCCTTCACGATGCAAATACTCGATGTCTAGCAAAAAAACAAAAGAAAAATGTTAAAGGGTTAGTATTATAATCCTTAGTATAGACAAGCAATTGTTTATTTAATTACCGTCATGGTTGACTGGTTCCTCGTCATCTTCGAACAGAGGACAAATTTTCTGATCTGGCACAACGTTATCACATCCAAAGATTGGCGTCAATGGCATTGGAATTGCTACCGCTGCTGCCGCTGCCGCTGTGGCTGTCGCTGAAGATGACATATCGTTCTTTTCCTTGCGCTTCTGCCGTAATTCCTCCGCAGCGCCCAATAACAATCCTATTCGCATTTTTTCCCTCAAATACGCTATATTCCAAGGCTGCAGCTTCAATGTGAACAAATAGGACCAATTAAATATTGGCATTTGTGCCAGCGCATATATACGCTCCATTAGCGCTAACAGAACTGCCTGATTGTCCACCTTGATGGTAGCCCATTCGTGACTGAACCATAAGTCAAGCGAAAATCTCGACAGCCACATTATGACATTGCTGACATTCGTCTGACAAACAGCAGCAGCATCACCCTGCGCGTGCATAGCTTCCAAATAATTGATAACCTTGCGCCAGCCATGTTGCAGGGAGGCTATTCGATCTTCGGCCATTATTGTGTAACATTTTATGTCAAAGTCCTGCATTACAGATAGGAATTTATTCTGCAAAAAGGGAAAACACACGACAAGGAAATTAGCACAAGTCAAGTCATTAGACAAAAAATATGTTCGGCATATAATAAATTAATAGAAAAACAATCGTTGGTCACAGCTTTTTTTTTTAAATTAAAACAAACGAACAAAACAAGTGCTCTTTTTATATTTGGATTTGTGGTTGCTGTCACATAACAAAAGTCAAAATGGCAGCACAATGACAGTTTGACGTGACAACGTCTCACTATAAGGGGCTGCATATTCAAAAAGTAAAATGTTAAGTGAGACACTGTTATGCTTACACTGTTAATTAAGACACTGTTGTGAGACACTCTTGTGAGGCACTGTTGTGAGACACTGTTATGCTCACACTGTTAAGTGAGCCAATGTTGTGAGACACTGTTAAGTGAGACACAGTTATGCTCACACTGTTGAGAGACACTGTTAAGTGAGAAACTCTTGTGAGATACTGTTAAGTGAGACACTGTTAAGTTAGACACTGTTGTGAAACACTCTTGTGAGACACTGTTAAGTGAGACACTGTTGTGAGGCACTGTTGTGAGACACTGTTATGCTCACACTGTTAAGTGAGACAATGTTGTGATAGACTGTTAAGTGAGACACTGTTATGCTCACACTGTTGAGAGACACTGTTAAGTTAGACACTCTTGTGAGACACTGTTAAGTGAGAAATTGTTAAGTGACTGTTAAATATCAGAATTTTGGAAACGAAGCCATTTCTCAACGGATTCGTATGAAATGCGGTATGTAAGACCAAGATGCGACTATAAGACTTGTTCCTTTGGAAATTCTGGATGATCATTAGGATCTGAAAATTTGGGAACTATAAGATTTTGAGATGTCCGTTCATGTATCCGTTCCACAGATAGAAGAGTATTCGGGCCTAAAACCACAATACGAATACCCATAGGAAAATCCACAAGTCTTCCAGGCAGAAACATCAGCCCTAGAAGCCTGCATCATCGAAAACTCCAAAACAACGTGAAGCTGTTATGACCACCTAAACCAACAAGATGACCCTAATGTGGTCTCCCGGCCATTCAGGCATCGAAGGGAACGAGGCAACAGATCTCTGTGCAAGAGAAAGCGCAGAAGGAATTTTCAACGGCCCTGAACCAAGCCTTGTCTATTCTACAAGCCACCTCAAGACCAAAAGAAATGAGTGGTTAAATATCGCAATCGAATCATCAATTAGGATGAGACAAACCAAAAAGCCTCTCAAATACAACATAAAAGACATAAACACGACAGTTAAGTTAAGCCGCCATGCACTCAGATCTTAATAAAAATGGGAAAATCCCAAACGGATTGCTGCCGCTTCTGCAACGGGACAAAAGAAATGCCAGAGCAAATACTCTTCATATGTGACGCCCTAACCAGGAAAAGATTTCAATGCCCCAAGGCTGACAAAATATGTTGGCATTCATAAAGGAACTATGCTAAATATATGGGATGCACAATAGATCTCAAGGTCCCAGTGGACAAGGCTTCTCACCCCACCAAGAATAACAATAATAATTATAAACAGTAGCAGCCAAGGATGGTGCTTCCGCACCAAAAGTCGAATGCAGTGATTCGAAGCACTGTTGCTTAGTTTAATTATTGAGACCGAGGAAAAAATTCTCCGGCGCTCTTGTTAAGACACCCTTTAAATCCGGCGCTCTTGTCGGGACATGCTATACAGGGTGGGCTATCTAACGTTTTTTTTTTTTGAACTAGCGGTTATTTTGAGTATGGTAAGGGTTATGTCACTTCTGATTTGACAGAAAGTTAGTTTTATCCTTCCGCTGAACGAAAATGGTTGTGCATTCGAACTTGAACAACGCTGGGAAACATTTGAAACATTACATTACGAAAATCATGGTAATGTTGCAGAATGTGGGCGAAAATCGCGTGCTGATTTCGGAAGAAACGAAGCGCCGGCAGCTCCATATGTGCGTTATTTTGTGAATAAAATTAAGAAAGAAACAGGCTTGCTAATTAATAAACCAACACGAACCAAGCAGCCAACCAAGCGTACACCCGGAAATGTTGATGCTGAAGCCGAGAATGTGCGTGAGTCGCCGGGAACGTCAACTCGTCATCGTGCTCAAGAATTGAACATTACACCCACAACATTGCGACGAATTCTGCATAAAGACCTTGTATAAAGTTCAGTTGGTGCAGGAAATAAAGCACAGAGACCACCCATTGCGTTTTCGGTTCGCTGAGCGGGTTTGCGATCGACTTTGGCCAAAAAAAATCATCTTTTCAGATGAGGCGCATTTCCATCTTGGCGGCTATGTAAACAAGCAGAATTGCCGCATTTGGGGCACGGAGAACCCGCACGTGATCGTAGGGAAGCCGCTGCATCCTCAACGACTGACTGTTTGGTGCGGATTTTGGTCCGGTGGCATCATTGGGCCATTTTTCTCTGAAAATTAGCAAGGAGCCGCCGTTACTGTCAATGGTGAGCGCTACCGCGCCATGATGAAACATTTTTTGTTCCCGGCATTTGAAGAGGAGGACATAGGCAACATTTGGTTTCAACAAGAGACGGCGCTCCGTGCCACACAGCACACGTTTCAATTGATCTTTTGCGCACTGTCTTCGAAGATCGAATTATCAGCCGAAATGCTGATGAACGTGATTTGACCGCCTCGGAGCTGTAATTTGACGCCGTTGGACTGTTATCTTTGGGGGGTGCCGTCAAAGACAAGTGTTACGCCGATAAACCAGCAACGATTGACGCCCTCAAGAACAATATTCGCATTGCCATTGACGATATATTGTCGCATACCATCGAAGATGTGCTCAAAAATTGGACCGACCGTATGGGGTACATCAAGGCCAGCCGAGGCAGTCATATGAAGGAAATAGTATTCCATAATTAATCGGAAGGATTGTTCTTTACAATGAAAAAATAAATTTGAAAAAATATTGAGAACTTTTTGTTTTATTGCATTTTAAAAAAAAAATTATTTGGCCCACCCGCTATATGTAAGTAAGGAACTTCTTAAATTTTATTTGTTTTGTTTGAATTTTTCTAAATTTGTATGTTTTGGAAATATTAATTTATGTTATATTAGGTATTACTCTCGGAACGTTTGTCACCCATTCGCGAGAGGTGGGACACCGTGAAAAATACTTTTGGTGTTGCTGGGATTCGAACCTGAACCTCCTGCTCAGCAGCCATGTGCACTTCCACTGAGCCCACTAATTCTATATATGTTTATATTTATTATAAAAGTTATAAGTTGGAATATAAAACAAATTCTGTCAAAATGGTGTCGGGTGTTCTATCACGTCAGTAGAATTGTGAAAATAAGGGGGCGAGGGTTAACTTTAATTACCTTGGTAACCAAATATCAATGACTGAATTTTTAAGTTTATTAGTGTTATTTATTTTATTTGTTTATATAGGTTTTTTTTAGGTATATAGATAGGTAACCAAGTAACTTTTTGTTGATTTTTGTTTAAATAAATATTTATGATCTGTTACGTTTCCTTTTGTTTTCAATTGGATTTTTAAGATATTTCCAGCCATATGAGATGGCATAGAAAATGAAATAATTTTCAAGTATAGATGTAAACTATATATCTACATTATTTTAAATAAATAAATAATTAAAAAGAACTTCAAACTAATCGTGTGGTCACCGGTCGAGTACTAGCGATTATGCAATTATTAAATAAAATGATTTTTTTTTTAAATACAAACGTAGTAAATTTAAAAAATTTAATATAAAATCCATTTTTAAAATTTAGTAAAGTTACCAGAAAACTGCTGACATTGTCAATTGAATTATTATGTCATGAGATAAATAACTTTTAAGTTGAAAAATAATTAAGCTGAGGCCGACTACTAGTGCCTTTACCCTACATATGCATATAAAATGCACGTAGTGAGACATTTTGTTTTGTTTATGTGTTATATAGAACAATATGTCACCACCATGACACTTGATTACGTCAGCGAATGTATATGACGTTCTCCTAAGAATCCTATTGCGTATATCAAGAAAATCCTGTTGCGTATATCAATAAAACCCTGTTGCGTATATCAAGAAAATCCTGTTGCGTATATCAATAAAACCCTGTTGCGTATATCAATAAAACCCTGTTGCGTATATCAATAAAACCCTGTCGCGTATATCAATAAACATCAGTTTCAGCTTTTAAGCTGATTTAGAAAAACAACAGCCATATTTTGTGATTTGATCTTTTCCCCTTTTTATCGATTGTAATAATTGATATTATTAAAATTTGGTGATTTCCATCATTTACTTGTTACTATGCACATTAAATACGCAGTGACATCTTGTTCATGTGTGTGTAGTTATTTATCCGACTGACTTTTTAGATATAAAAGGATATGTGTTATATAGAACAATATGTCACCACCATGACACTTGATTACGTCAGCGAATGTATATGACGTTCTCCTAAGAATCCTATTGCGTATATCAAGAAAATCCTGTTGCGTATATCAATAAAACCCTGTTGCGTATATCAATAAAACCCTGTCGCGTATATCAATAAAACCCTGTCGCGTATATCAATAAAACCCTGTCGCGTATATCAATAAACATCAGTTTCAGCTTTTAAGCTGATTTAGAAAAACAACAGCCATATTTTGTGATTTGATCTTTTCCCCTTTTTATCGATTGTAATAATTGATATTATTAAAATTTGGTGATTTCCATCATTTACTTGTTACTATGCACATTAAATACGCAGTGACATCTTGTTCATGTGTGTGTAGTTATTTATCCGACTGACTTTTTAGATATAAAAGGATATGTGTTATATAGAACAATATGTCACCACCATGACACTTGATTACGTCAGCGAATGTATATGACGTTCTCCTAAGAATCCTGTTGCGTATATCAAGAAAATCCTATTGCGTATATCAATAAAACCCTGTTGCGTATATCAATAAAACCCTGTTGCGTATATCAATAAAACCCTGTCGCGTATATCAATAAACAGCAGCTTTTAAGCTGATTTAGAAAAACAACAGCCATATGTTGTGATTTGATCTTTTCCCCTTTTTATCGATTGTAATAATTGATATTATTAAAATTTGGTGATTTCCATCATTTACTTGTTACTATGCACATTAAATACGCAGTGACATCTTGTTCATGTGTGTGTAGTTATTTATCCGACTGACTTTTTAGATATAAAAGGATATGTGTTATATAGAACAATATGTCACCACCATGACACTTGATTACGTCAGCGAATGTATATGACGTTCTCCTAAGAATCCTATTGCGTATATCAAGAAAATCCTGTTGCGTATATCAATAAAACCCTGTTGCGTATATCAATAAAACCCTGTCGCGTATATCAATAAAACCCTGTCGCGTATATCAATAAAACCCTGTCGCGTATATCAATAAACATCAGTTTCAGCTTTTAAGCTGATTTAGAAAAACAACAGCCATATTTTGTGATTTGATCTTTTCCCCTTTTTATCGATTGTAATAATTGATATTATTAAAATTTGGTGATTTCCATCATTTACTTGTTACTATGCACATTAAATACGCAGTGACATCTTGTTCATGTGTGTGTAGTTATTTATCCGACTGACTTTTTAGATATAAAAGGATATGTGTTATATAGAACAATATGTCACCACCATGACACTTGATTACGTCAGCGAATGTATATGACGTTCTCCTAAGAATCCTATTGCGTATATCAAGAAAATCCTGTTGCGTATATCAATAAAACCCTGTTGCGTATATCAATAAAACCCTGTCGCGTATATCAATAAAACCCTGTCGCGTATATCAATAAAACCCTGTCGCGTATATCAATAAACATCAGTTTCAGCTTTTAAGCTGATTTAGAAAAACAACAGCCATATTTTGTGATTTGATCTTTTCCCCTTTTTATCGATTGTAATAATTGATATTATTAAAATTTGGTGATTTCCATCATTTACTTGTTACTATGCACATTAAATACGCAGTGACATCTTGTTCATGTGTGTGTAGTTATTTATCCGACTGACTTTTTAGATATAAAAGGATATGTGTTATATAGAACAATATGTCACCACCATGACACTTGATTACGTCAGCGAATGTATATGACGTTCTCCTAAGAATCCTGTTGCGTATATCAAGAAAATCCTATTGCGTATATCAATAAAACCCTGTTGCGTATATCAATAAAACCCTGTTGCGTATATCAATAAACAGCAGCTTTTAAGCTGATTTAGAAAAACAACAGCCATATTTTGTGATTTAATTTTTTCCCCTTTTTATCGATTGTAATAATTGATATTATTAAAATTTGGTGATTTCCATCATTTACTTGTTACTATGCACATTAAATACGCAGTGACATCTTGTTCATGTGTGTGTAGTTATTTATCCGACTGACTTTTTAGATATAAAAGGATATGTGTTATATAGAACAATATGTCACCACCATGACACTTGATTACGTCAGCGAATGTATATGACGTTCTCCTAAGAATCCTATTGCGTATATCAAGAAAATCCTGTTGCGTATATCAAGAAAATCCTATTGCGTATATCAATAAAACCCTGTTGCGTATATCAATAAAACCCTGTCGCGTATATCAATAAACAGCAGCTTTTAAGCTGATTTAGAAAAACAACAGCCATATGTTGTGATTTGATCTTTTCCCCTTTTTATCGATTGTAATAATTGATATTATTAAAATTTGGTGATTTCCATCATTTACTTGTTACTATGCACATTAAATACGCAGTGACATCTTGTTCATGTGTGTGTAGTTATTTATCCGACTTACTCACAAGTTACTTGCTGCGCTTATTATATATAATAGATATATGCATTATATAGAACCTTATATGCCACTTATATACTTATCTTGCAGAGCAACTTGTCCCCGCACCCCCCCCCCCTCCATAACCCAAAAACCAAACAACCTACCAAAACACACTCAAGACTGTATGATCTTCAGTCGTTTAAACTTACTAACTGCGTAATAAATATAATATATAATATAATATGTGTAAATTTTAATTTTTTTTTTAAACTTACTGCAGAAAATTCTTCAAATCCAATTGCAATTGCATCAGACTTGAATACACTGCGATCGTAATCGCTAAAAGGACGAAGCATCTGCATTATGAAGCCTGTCTTAAACTTTGCGGCAAGTAGTGTTTGGTGTTTTGTTTTTTTTTTTTAAGATTTTTTTGCGTCAAATGCGCAGCGTCGTATGTTCGGGTTGGCTGGGTTTCATGTAGCTGTTGCTGTTGCTGTTGGTGTTCCTCCTACACTATCCACTACCCCCCTAGTAATACGCAGTTCCAGTCCATGATCTACCTTCCATGTTAGAAAAATGAAACGAAAACAAATTAATTCGCACACTTGATAATTTATCGAAAACTGCCAATAATCTGCGAAAAAAGCTTGGTAATCAACTCACAGTTAATTTTTTTGCGATAATATATTTCGCCAATAAGGATTAATTTAATGTTTTTCCCGGAACAGCGTCGTCGTATGTTTATTATGTTGCGTCGTTTGTTAGGATATGCGAGACAAAATTAACACCCAATTAATGTTCGTTATAGTTTTTGTTATTAACAACAGAAAAAAAAAACAACAATATGTATTATTGGCTGAACCGGCCGAATTTCAATGGAAAATCACAAAATATCAATATCTTGTGAAATGGCGAGCAAAAATGGAGAAACGAAAAAAAAAAGCGTACACCGCAGTTTTTAATTGCAAAGCAACGCAAACAAAACAAGCGAGATTATTTTCCAATTACTTTCAATGATTTATTAATATTTAGAAATACTTTTCACAATATTTTTAGCACACGATGAAATAAACATCCAACAGGGCTACGTGATTCAGTCGCTTTAATTTTTCAGAGCGTCTCTATAGGTGTTTAGTGAACTTCACACTGCTTTTGACATTTCGCAGAAAAACATAACACCGTGTTTTCATCGTCACAGTATAAGAGTAAATATGCAGCGTCTGTTCTCGTACTGAAAAATGAGTAACAATTGTTACGAATTATGCGAATTTTTCTACAATTTGAAAAAAATGTTAAAAGAGAGCTGAAAATAGAGAGTTCCTTTCATGGATTAAGGGGTTAGGGCTTTAAGACAGCTAGAGTTGCGCGAAACAGTTCCAATGGTGGAACGAACACGGAACGTTTCTTTTTTGAAAGGAACTAGTTCCCGGAAACATGTCCGCGGGACTATAAAGTTTCATGGACATTTTTACGTGGAAAGAAAGTTTTGATAGGGATAGGTTGAGGGTTGGGCTTAGGGCTTGCAAATATGTAAATAAATAGGTAGATACTGATTAAGTTAGTAATAATAATAATAATAGGCTTTGAATAACTAAAAAAACAATAACATAAAATTTATATATTTCATTAACAAAACATAACAGATTCTTCAGATTAAGAAAATAACAAAAAATAAAAACTGTAAAGTTAACAAAAGTAAATTCAGTTCCTCTCTTTTAAAGAGCGAAATATCAATGAACATACCATATGCAAGAACGATTACGATGTATTTCGTTCGTGAATACACATAGTGTTTTCTTTTTTTCTCTTTTACTACTGAAACACAATATGTAGCAGTAGCTCTAGTACGAGTTAAAATATAACCAACTATTACTACTGCTACTGCTACAGCAACCCATTGTGCTCGATGTATGGAGTTTGCATGAGTTTTAAATTTCTACTCCACAAATAGCTTCGATTCCATTATATTTCACCATGTTCATGTGTAGTTTCCGTCCAAAAAAAAAAGACATATTTTTCTTTTCTTTCGTTTCATTCGTTTACGACGTTGATGCGTTCTGTGCACTCGGAACTATATGGATATGCTATGGTTCATTTTTCGGAAAGATGGGAAACGTTTCCGACATAGGACATAGTTCCAGGAAGAACTATATAGGAACGACCCAACTCTATAAGACACCCCTTTTCTAAAAGCCCTTATTGGGCAGACCTCGACCTCTTGTTTCGGAGAGACGCCACCTTTTGACGCTTTTTTTTGAAAAATTATTTTTTTTCGGTGGTTTGAAGGAAGTTTGGGGGTCAATTGGTATCATATGAAGGATAATAAAAATACCGAACAATAAAAATAAAATGGGGGCAATCAAACCTACCTCAGAATATTTAGAGTCAAAAGTCGGAGCGTAAAAAAACGCTTCAAAGAAAAAATATTTCTCGGATAATAAAAAGATAAGAATTCTGACATTAAAAAGATATCTCAGATTACTCTGACATAAAAAAAAACCACAGCCAATAAAATAAATCCTAGAATTATTTTGTCATCTTGCTGTGAAATAAATAAAAATATATCCGGCGGAAACCAGGAAAAAATTTTAGTTGTATACATTGTCCGCTGTTCAAGTTTTTTTGAATTTTGATGATGAACATGAACACTGTAGAGCTGAGTCGTTCGTGATTGATCTGTTCGTACTGAACGAACAGTACAGTGAAACGGAACAGTAGTAACCCAAAATGTAAACCGTTCAGTTCAGTCTTCACTCTTCATCATCAGTTGCTGCGTTGCTTTGGCAAAGCCGGCTTAGCTTTACAAAGCAACAGCTTTTGGCTTTAAATTTTCGATGTTTTTTAATTGTTATGTGTGTTAAACAAAACACCGCCTTACGGTGAGCGCTATAACTAAAAAATGGCTTTAGTTATAAATCCTAAAAACTTTTTGGATTTATTTTCGGCTTTATGGTTATGCGATTGTTGTTGTAAGCTAAGCTGGATTAGCCAAAGCAACGCAGCAAGTGACTCAGTCGTTCAGTCTTCAGTTCATTCACTCACTCACTGGATATCTAAGGCTGATGGCTCACTCTCACCCATACGGAAAAAAATTTGGTTTTTGTTTCATTTATTAATTTTTAATGAAATATTCTGAAATACCGGGTGATTTAAGCCGAAATTCTCAAATATCTCGGGAAATAAGTTCTTTACGAAAGAAAAAATGCCCAAGATCAAAATTTAATCATTCCGCGGGGGAAATACATTAGTCCTTAAATTACGCATTACGCTTGATTTACATTTATGGCGTGCGAGAAAAAATGAGCAGGACGGCTGTTAAATAGCAATTGTGGTTAGCCAGACGAGAGAAGTAGTATATTTTTCAATGTTACCATAATATTATAGATAACATTTCCCATGTTACTATAAATTAACTATAACAATCGCGTAGTGTCAATATCTTCTGGCTAGCCACAACTTCAATTTAATTATATTCGCCCCGCTCATTTTTTCTCGTACGACTATAGTCTTAATTCTCCATTGCCGTATCTCCTGAGTCCTGAGTCAGAAAATGCGAAAATAAAAAAATCTCTGTCTGTCTGTATGTCTGCCTGTCTATAGCCCAGATGGTTGAACTTATGATGATGAAAATTCATATTTAAGCTTTTTACATAAATTGTGATTTTGCCGGAAATCTGACAACCGGTAGTGACAGTTTACTTAGACAGTCTTTTGAGTTTTTGCAATTAACTCATAAAGTAGAGCACTTAGGAAAAATCTGTTAGGTGCAAAAGAAATTTAAACAAAAAAAAAATTAAAATAAAATAAATAAAAAAAAAAGTTTGAAAAAAAATTTAATATACATTTACTGACGATTCCGGTCCCGTCCCGTATAAGAAAGTCGTGTTGTGCCCACACCTCCATTTTTTTGTATGGAAAAAACTCAATCATATGATATACCAAGAAGTAATTTTCAAAATCGCCTTTAAAAGGAAAACTCGCCTTTCCAAACATAAATTAATTGAGATATATAAATTACTTGAGCCCACCGTATTTTACAGTCTGTACACAATTTTCAAAAACGCCTTTTAAAAGGAAAAACTTCTTTCTAATGATAAATTAATTGATATATATAAATTAGTTAAACGCACTGTATTTTACAGTGTGCCCATAATATTCAAGCACGCCTTTAAAAGGAAAAATTAATTTCTAAACATAAAACCGAGGGAAATTACATCCTCAGCTATTTTTTTGATATCATTTGTAATGAGTATAAATTGATCTACCTTCCGTGATAATTGGGAAACGCCCATAAAAAACTTTCAGCTTTCATTTGACATCCACATTCAAACACGCCCACTTTTGAACTTTTACGGAAAAATCAGTTTTTTGACTCTAAATATTCTGAGGTAGGTTTGATTGGCCCCATGGACAGTATTTTTATTATCCTGTATATGATACCAATTAACCTCCAGAAGAAGAATTAATTTCTTTCCAACAAAAAAACTCAAAAAATTGAAAGCTCATACATCATAAAGGAGGCGTCTCCACCGAAACATTATGGCGGTTTTCCAGGTCTGCTCAATAAGAGCTTTCAAAAGAGTAGTGTCACAAAGCCCTAACTCCATAATCGCTATACCGTACTGTACCCGTACACAGTTAGGCTAATTGACGGTAAATGCTGTTTCGCTGTCCTTCACTTTTTTCATAGTGTCAGTCGACAGTTCAGCTTCAGTTCTAAACCTACTGCACAACGGTAAGACGCGAGCACGCTGCAAGTATTCTTTACAAAATAATCAGATTATTCGATTAGAAACAAAACACGATTTTAATTTAGCAAAATAATCGTATTAACCATTGGCTAATCGAACAGCAATGAATATTAGCTTTCTTTGAAGTTAGTGCAAAGAAAATCGAACCCCACATACGTCGTAACGTTGTCGTTCACACACAGAGAGAGAGAAAAAAGTGATCAAAAAAAGAAAAACCAAAAAGCCTCTACGTTACAAACGAAAGTTAACAAAAATTTAATTAAAAAAAAAGGATCGTAATTATTGCAAGCAAAAGAGAAGCGAAAAGTTGTGAAACGTGAAATTAATTATTTGTTAAACCGCTTTTTGACACAAGGGCAGAAATTGAACGGGACACCAATAAAAGGCTGACAGTGTGAGTTTTATTGAAATTCTTTGCAACTGTTGTTTTATTTAATGGAAGGATTGTTCATTTAATTTGTTATTCAAATCGAATGCGAATTATTTGGTGTTGGTCGCGTGCGGCGTGCTGTGATGAAGTTCCGTTTTCGTGTCCCCATTCAGCGCCGAGACAGACAAACGACAGCGCTAGGCCAAGGGGACTTTTCTATCGTCGACAAAATTAACGACAGACAGACAGACGGACGGACGGACAATGCAAGTAGCCATAGATTGTAATTTTTTTTATAAATTCATGATGATTAGCATGTAGATATTGCATTGGAATGAATTTAGTGAAATTTTGGGATAACGATAGCCAGCAACTCGTTGTAGCCACAGCCATAGAGTGTGACATGACAACGAATTAAAAGAAGCTCTGCCAGTTTGTGTGTGTGTGTGTGTGTGCAAATGACAAATCATTTGCCACACGGATCAACATTCATACATGCAACGTCACACACGTGGTGATTTTCCAAAGTTTGTGCATTTATATCATTTTGACGACTCATCTGAGTCTTCTTCTTCCGAAGAAGGTAACAAACTTGTAACAAAAAAATTGCACTCCTCGTTCTGTTGTAAATTTTTCTGAGTCACAAAAATATGGGGCGTTTCTTTAGCTGGACGATTTTATTGTCGTAATATTGGCGTTTAGTCCGTCCATGCCATGTGTTCTGTATGCGATCAACACGTACTGTCATTGAAGAGTCAACCTTTTCTGCGTCGTAGGGTAAACCAGCAATTGATTGGCACTTTAAGATAAATTGATGTGTAAGAATTAAATAAGACAATCTAGCTTGATTAAAACTTCATTTTTCTAATTTTTATTAAACAGTAATGAACAAAAAAGAAACCAAACATATTTTTTTATTTTATACTAAAACAACCCATAAAAATTAATAAATTCTCTAATAACCGAAATATGCGCCTATAAATGTTGAAAAATACAAAAACACATTATTTGTAGGTCAAATCGTTAAGCAGCGCTGTACATAGGAACATTCATTATACGTGTATAGTGATCTTATATTTGAAATTTTTGGTGGTGGATCTTGACGGAGGTCTTGATAGGGTTTGTTAAAGGGTTCTTGAGGGAATCTTGAGATGGTTTTAAGGCGGTCTAGAGGGCGTATTGAAACGGTTTTGAGGATGGTCTTGAGTACGTGTGTCTTGAGAATTGGGTCCTTAGTAAAGTCTTGAGGAGGTCTAGGGCGGTCCGATTGGGTTTTTTTTTGATGATTTGAGCGGATTCTTGAGGGAGTCTTGATGGGGTTTAAGGGGAGTCTTAGGAGGAGTCCCGAGGGTATTTTAAGTGGGCCTCAAAGGAGTAATTAAGTGTCTCTTGTGGCGTTTCAATGGGGATTTTTTATAGGGGTCTATTTAAGGGGGTGTGGGCGCCGTGGCTCAGTGAATAAGTGCATGGCTTCTGAACCGGAGATTCGCGGTTCGAATCCCAGTAACACCAGAAGTATTTTTAATGGTGTCCCACCTCTCGCGAAAGTCTGACAAACGTCCGAGAGTAATAACTTGTAATGGATAGTTTCTCAATTCGTCGCTCGAATTCGCATTATATTGTAGGTGCCCTCCATTTGTGTGCAAAAATATACATGCACAACACAAATGGTTGCGAGAAGCTAGGCCTTGGACCGCAATGATTTGTCGTGCCGAACATTATTATTATTTATGGGAGTTATGAAAGAGGGATCTTGAGATGGTCTTGAATAGGTCTCGAGGGAGTCTCCTTAGGAGTTTTTCGGCGGTCTTTTTAGATTCCTTTTGGGGTCCTTTTTGGGTCTTTTGAGAGACTTTGTGAGATATTTTAGTGTTCTTGTTGGGGTGTTTTGTAGGTCTCCATATTCCCATCCCATCTCCATGCAATTGAGATTACATTTATTTTATTAAAAACTAAAAAGTAAAAAAATAAAATTATAAAAAATAACATTTACGACTAAAAATGATTCACTTCTTCTGTGAGCTTATGTAGGCTAGGCTCACTAGTTGTTTTTGTTTTTGGTCAAGAAAAAAGGACGACAAAGACAAGAAAGAAGTCTTTGTCGTCCTTTTTTCTTGACTCTCTATTTGTTTCTCTTAATGTTTTTCTTAAATTTTTCAGCTTCTTACTCGTATTTATCTTCCCTTTTTCTTAATTTGAATATCCTGTCAAGCTTTAGATGTTAATACGAAGGTGACATTCGAATTGGCGCTCCTTTTACCCCTCTTGACGTGACAACGTCTCACTCTACGTGGAATAAGGGGTATTTGGTCAAAAAGTTGAATGTTAAATGTCACACTGTTATGAGACACGATTATGTCTCATGTTAAGTCTGTTTTTGTGTTTTGAAAGCTGTTGAGTCACTTTAGCTAGGTTTTTTATCGCAAAAAAGCCTTTAAAGTAGGTCCCTAACTGCAAGTTTTACGTTTTTAATTTTTTGTGTACTCTTGGGTCACTCCTATTCACACTTTCATCGAGTTATGGGCTCGATTTTAATCTGTTTGCTGTTTTTGAATGCTTATGCGTCACTTTATTGGGTAATTTACACACTTAGCCATGTTTTCTTTTTAAAGAATGTAGGTTTTAAAGGTTTCTTTAAAAAACAAAATGTTATTTTCCCAAAAGTTGTTCCATTCTTTAAAAAAACCAAACCTTGCAACAACATCTAAGAGTAAAGTTATATAACGAATTTAGGCTAGGTTTTATACTGAATACCACTCTTACGAAATTGTTTAGGTTTATAACAAAAAAAAAAAAAAGGGAAATAAAATCGTGCTACCGAAGAGACAAAGAAGATATGTACAAGGAACAACAATTATGTAAAACAAAATTGAGTTAAATTGTTTTAAAGTTCAAATGCCAATGATGCCCTAATTACCCTATTCCCATTCAAACGTCCAGCAACAATCTGTTTGCGTCGCGGTCGCGGCGCATTCTTTATCAGATTTCTGTATCCGGAGTAGCGATATTGAGTATTGAGCGTACAGCTTTTTGTATGCACTGCCTGTTTGTTTGCCAATTCGCTTATCATGTTTCTTCCTAACATCAAAGCAAACGTAGGAAAGATTTTGCATTTACCTGAAAAGTGCCACGAAATTTTAATTAAATTCCATTCGATCTCCATGTATACGTAGTAATAAAACAAAACATATGTACGTGTGGCATACGTTAATTTGGTGTGACTCTGTTACTGAGTGACGACTGACGAGTGAGTGAGAAAGGTACGCTAGCAATTTAGCATTTAAAAGAGAACGGAGAACGCTTGGGACAGGCAAAAAAAAAACGTGTTTGCCTTTTGCTGCAAAGTGCCATTAATTATTATGTACCATCAGCAGAGACCGCACATGCCTTGTCTCAAACCAGAAACACTTTGTTGTCTTCCTTCTAGTTATTGAAAATAATGGGCGACAACAAAGTAGCGTATGATGGGATAGGGTGCCGCTCCTTTACCGCCGCTCCCTTACCGAATTGATTGATGGAGTGACATATTTAAAACTAATAAATTAGGTTTTTGTTTAATGTTTTGTTATACAATACGCAATGAATACAAAAATAATCGACATGTTCGCTTTATTGTATAATTAAAATCCTAATGTATTGTAGAATAAAAAAATTGCTGGGTTTTTTTTTTCAATTTTTCGAGCTACCGATTTCTTTTGGAATGGCCCCCTATAAAAAACAAAGTATATATTTACATTTTGGTTTTTCATTCCACATTCCACGATAATAAAAAAACTTCCCATGACTCAATCTGACAGATTTCTTATCAGAAGTACATTCTGACAAACATTTAATGTAGCCTTGACAATGGCTGTGTTTTTTTATGTCGGAGTAATCGCAGAGATAATTGAACTGTCAGGATTCTTATCTGTGTTTTTTTTTTATTCTTCGAGAAATCTTTTTTCTCTGAGACGTTTTGTTTACACTCAGATATTTATTTTCACTCTGAAAAAATATACAGAACATTTGTTGATAGCTGTAGTTGTTTGTTTCTTTAAATGTCGACTACTATGAAGCATTTAGATGAAAAATAAATTAGATAAAAAAAAAGACGCAGCAGATAATTTTTTTGATCTGATTAGAGAAAAAAATTATGGGATTTGTCGGATATCTCGGAACTCGGATTTCTCAGATTTCTCCGACATAAAAAAAAAAAGCACGGCCAATACTTTGGCTTTTGTTGGTGACAGATCTGACTTATGGTGAAAAATAATTTCGAATTATTAAAAACAGAAGCAGGGAGTGGTTTCTTGTATTATAAGTATTGAGAATGAGCAATGATTTTATTTAAATTATCGACTATTCAGTTCTCATTCTCATCAATTTTCCGATACGCGTATGTCAACTGAGTTTTGAGTTGTACTGAATTATTGTTGTACTAATTTGGCATTTGACATTTCAATAAATAGAACGAATTATTTTAAATATACACAACACAAATGGTTTAAATTAAATTATAAGAGAAAATAGAAGAATATATAACAACCGAATATATAACAATAATGAAAATGAAATTTTTGAATTGTTCTGTTCTATAATGTCGTTTTTGTTTTTTATTTGTATTTAGAAATCTGTGTCGGAGCTGAGACTTTTTCTCGGCAAATCGAACATGAATGACGAAAATTGTTTGTTGTTATTGTAGTGTAGTTATTAAAAATAAGTGCAAATCTCACAAAATATACAAATCAATCTGCGCTGGATTTTTTGTCATCATTTGACTCGCTATACCTATTGTTTGGTTTACTTTAAGTCACACTATTACTTTTTCTATTTTCGTCGCGCTGTCATTCGTGCTGTCGTTCAATGGTGGAATACTTCCTCTGTAAACCACACAGGGCTCACAGAAATTGTTTTTCTCGTCGCGCTGTCATTCGTGCTGCCGTTCGTTGGTGGAATCTTGCGATCAATTTAAAACCCACTTCCCAAAGCCAGATTTTATTGAAACTTTGCACACATGTGTATTTCCGGTGAAAACACTTTCTATTAAAATTTGGGAGTGATCGGGAGGCTCCCGTACATAATTTTTTTTTAATAATCATGCCATATAGCGGCATAAGGTCACGCCATACTATAATGACTATGCGCTGTGTGCAGCGCTGTTTTGCATTGTATGTGTTTTTATTTTTCAGCATTTATAGTGGAATTCAGTATACTTTTGGTTATCAGAGAAATTCCGTGAAAAATTCTATTTTTATGGGTTGTTTGATGTGTAACATCAAACCGGAATCGGATTCTGTGAGTTTTTATACCATTTTTGTATTTTTGGACGATATAAAGACATTACTAATAGACCGAGAATTGATTTTTGAAATATGTATAAATATACACACATATTCTAACGATAAGAAATTGCATGAATCACGCTTAAAGCATACATCTTCAAATTATAACTCTTTTTCCAATCTCGTTACATGCAAAACATCTGCTGTCGCCACATGTGTTTTGGGTATAAGTGTGAATAATAAAACCTAAAAACTATTATCCGGTTCCACACACACACACTCACATGCACAGTATAAGTAATCCTGCAAACACATGACGAACGTTGCTCACGTTAATCAAGCGCCCAATGCATTAAGCTATACCCACAAAACCGTTCATTTCAATTCTTGATTTAGGGACAGGACTTCTCACTGAGAATTATACCGATAAAACCCTGATCTTTCATGATTATTTTATGTCAATTTTCTTCAACACAAAAATATCAAAATTACTGTCAAACTACTGAGTAAATATGATATTCTTGCGTTTCATACGAAGCTCTCCAAATGGTGCAATGAGTAGGTGAGAAAATTTTTCTATATCCACGTGATGGTTAAAGAAAATAATTGAATGTTTATAGACTACATTGACTACGCATTTGCTACATGACCACAATAAACAACATTGACTTGTAGATATATCTTTCAACGAGTTCATTACTCGAGTAGGTTCAACGAGTAGTTGTGAACATTTTTCTATATCCACGTGGTATCAAAATGGACCATTACTGGGATAAGTGTGTCGGCCTTTCGACCGACAGCCACTTTAACCTAACCTAACGTAGTATATGTTGTTAATGTAGTTTATAATTTTTTTTCTCTTAGTTTTCTCCGGCCACTTCAATTTAATTTGGAAATAAATCAGTCCCGCAATTCAATTCCTCATTTTTCCCCTTTTTAAAATTAAAATCTTTAAAATGAAAATTTTCGAACTCGGGATTTTTTCAGATTTACCCATAACCGTATCTCCTGAGTCAGAAAAAGAGAAAATAAAAAAAATAGCTGTCTGTCTGTCTGTGTCCACTTTACAGCCCAGACGGCTAAACTTATCGAGGTGAAAATTCATATTTAAGCTTTTTACATACATTGTGAAGGGCCTGATTATTTTGACGGAAATCTGACAGCCGGAAGTGACAGTTTACTAAGACAGTTTTCAATTTTTTTGCAAATAACTCAAAAAGAAATCTGTTAAGTGCAAAATAAATTCAAAAAAAAATTATGCATTTACTGAAGATTCCGGTCCCGTCCGTAAAAGAAAGTCGTCTTTAGCCCACACCTCCATTTTTTTATTAACGAAACAAATATACTACCAACAAAACAAAACTTTACTACAGGCTATTTTGTTGAGACAAAATTAACTCCCAACTGAGTAGAGCTAATTTTTTTTTCAACAAATTACTACTTATTTATGCTCTTAAGTGCACCCACCCAATATTTCCTATGAACATGATTGTCTTTCGTGCAATTTGTTTTTCGTGGCACATATTGTGGCACGCACTTTAACTTTGAGTAATTGGTTAAACAAAACTGCACTCGTAGAGCTGTCAAAAAGCATGAATGAATAGATGTATACATCTATCCCGCTCTAATGCTCATACCGTCATACAATATATTTTAATCATGTGCATTTGTCTCTGTCTACATTGTGGAGGTTCTCGTTAGAATAATTTTTTTTTTAATGGAGATCAGTGCGATTTTTGTGTCAAGCATCTAGTCTCAAATCGACGTGAACGTCGAACACGACATAACCACGAACACGATAATACAATAAAAAGAAAATTAGAAATTTCTACTTAATAAAAAAAGCATACGCGGCAAGTACGTAAGGTTTTCTGTTTTTCCATAATTATTTATTTGTTTCAAATGTAATTTAAGTGTTTGGTGTCGAATCATTTTGTTAAATTTCGAAATTATCGCTGTGCTCTATCGAATAAATTGCTGTCGCTGGCAAATTGACAGACAGATGGGTAGATATGTATAGATTGATAAATAGCTAGGTGTAGTAATAAGGTGGTGCTATATAGTAAAAAAAAAGCGCAGAATTTAAGGTTATAATTGGTACAATTTCGTTAGCAATGTGCACGAACATTTTTTTGTGCCTAATGTATGTGTGTGTGTGTGTGTGTGTGACTGTGATAAACTGGAATTGATTCTGGCATTTATATATAATTAACTGAGTTGTTGTTGTGTTGTAACATCAATGTACGATCTTTGAAAAATGCACAAAACGTTGTGTAGAAATCTTTTTAGTAGCAGCTATCGAATATTTGTTTTATTGTTGTTGCTGTTATTGTAGTATGGTCTCGCTGACGAAATCTTCCACAATGGGGTGTCATGCGATTTCAGTTTTCAGTAAAAGAGAAATTATTGTAAAAATGTAAATTTATTGTATGCGTTGCAAAACGGTACTTTTGACACTCTGCTGCTCTGATGGCTGCTTCCAAATCTAGCTGTTCCGAATTGAATGATGTACTACTACTACTACTACTACTCTACTGTTCCAAATTGACATATTGCAAGTCTGACAACAGCGGCCGCACGATTGATTGTGAATCACACTGCCTGCTGCTATGATTTGTTGTAATTTAAGTGCTCTCAATGCATGATTTATAAATTCGTTATGGGCTATGGCATTGTTGCCTTTGCTTACGTTGCCATAAAGTTGTTGTTTCTTTTCAGCAACTCGTTGTCGTTAGGTCGTCTGTGGTTTGGTTTGACAGGATAGTGCTCGCTGAGTTTCTCTATGACATGACTGACGTTGTTATCTTCCAAATGGGGCAAGTTGTACAGCTTTCAGCTCAATATTTTAGCTGCCGCTTTATTCTGTATGGCCGTATGTGAAATAATTAATGTAATGCACCCAGTATCAAAAGTGGCTTGCCTCTTGCTCAAAATGAAATGCTGAATTTTTAGTGAACTTTTTGCAGTGCATATGCTCTGCACTTCACATCGAACCGGACATATTTTCAATATTGCAACGTCACATTGACACCGTGGGGGGGGGGGGCTAGGGTGCCTAGGGTGCCTGGCGTTTACAACGGCTCCTCATTGAACTTATTAAGGTTTTGACACCAGCTGTAATGTGGAAGTGTTTTACTTGTCACCGTAAAGGTCATACATCACGCATGTGTCGGTCAAATCAACCAAGCATATCTCACAGTCATCGAAGTTGACGGTATAGTCCAGTTCAAGTCTTGGGGGATCCCACTGGATAAGGATGTGGCGCTAATCTTGAGCTCGTTCGTGTTACATGGTGCCAGATTTCTGGCTCGAACCCTCCGTTAAAGCTGGTCCCATAAATGCTCAGACGGATTCGTGCTGGCCACTTGATTGTCTTGAGACCAATCTCCTCCATGAATTGCCGATTGCTGGGCTCTGTATGACACCGGGCATTGTCATGCATCAACATGAAGTCTTCCCTTATATATCCAGCGTTGGGCACAACATGATCCAGGAGAATATCCTCGATGTATCTATCGTTCAGCAGTCAGATCAGTATGAAAACGAGATCTGTTTTTCCCTCAAGCGATATGCCAGCCCACGTCCTGCAGAAACCGCCGCCGTACGAAACTGTTTAAGCAAAACAGCATCGCTCTTCAGGACGCCCCGGTAGACCCAGCCTCTCCTGTAACTACCTTGGAGACACATTCTGCTCTCGTCAGTGAATAGGACGGACTGTCATTGCTCGATGCTTCAACTGACGTCTTCCCGAGCAAACTCAAATCGAGCGCCTCTAGCGGACCATCTTCGAGTGAGGTGGGCGCCTTCTGACTGTCCATTGACTAACAGCTACTCCTCGAACGTGTCTCAGCTCCTGTTGCACACCGACGCCTGTGATTTGGCGATTTCGCTGTGAAATAGAGATGTACACCGGCTGGTAATAACTCCTTTAGTAAATAATAGTAGTGAATAGAATAAATAAAATAATCCAGCAGACATTCCTCTCTCGGCACATTAAAGCAAAAGATGGAGACTTTGATTTTTGGAAGCACTACCTCAAACAGTGTACAGTAATTAGTTGTAAATGTAAATAGACGAGAACATAGTAAATAGTAGTATAGTAAATAGTACAAGTAAACTTCTATTCTTTTGCAACAAACCTTTGAAACTCCAACAGAATTATGATGGAATTTGTAATAACTACAAGTTTGGCATAATAGTGAATAGAAGTACCTACGTAGAAGTATATACGAGTAGAAGACATTCCTCTCTCTCATCTTTTAAAACATGTTCCTTGCAAAAGATGAGAAGTGTGTCGATAAAAAGGAACAATCACAAGTCCTCAAAAGTAGACGTGTAGCCATATGCTAGGATAATCACAAAATCATAATCTTGGTCCTGTTTACGGCTTCATTTTATCACACTTGCGGATTTGTTCCACTGATTAGATTTTCGCCCTTAGACAGGCGAGATGGAAAAAAATGAAAAATGTCTGCACTTCTCACTAGCCACATACCACAGTAGACTAGAAGTTTATGTTGAAAAACCAATCTAAACAAACACTATCGATCGGACTGCCTCCTCAATCCTCCTGCTACTGGTTCTAAATGAGAGGAATATAAGAAAACACATTGTTGGTCCCTCATAATTTAGGAAGTAGAGAATGTATTTGAAGTAGTGCAGTCCTTTTGACGTAGTGCAGTCCTTATGACGTAGTACGCAATCATTTTGAAGTAGTTCAGTCCATTAACAAAAATAAAAAGCGTCCTAGACCAGGACGTCTGAATGTCATTAGCAGGAAAACGGCACCAATCCAATCCAGAACACAACGCAAAAGAATGCTTCTGGAATCATCATCACATCGTAGTCTTCATATTTGGGTCTACAACCGAGGACTGGTTCTGGCATCCCTGAAAAAAAAAACCCTCCACCGGTCTTGATTTGAAGTTCAAGCTTGAACTATAGGCGCCATATTCTACGTCATCCTTAGAGCGAATGTCTGGCCTGCCTTGCTGTCGGACTTTCCTTGCAGGATTCTCCCACCGGAGCCTACTGAGCTTTATTTTCTTCAAGTTGTTAACGGTCACGCTTTTTATATACAGTCTCCGGAATCGTCCTATCTCTAATACGGGACTTGTCTGTAGAACGTGGCCAAGCGGTCAGAGTGATTTTTCGGACATATGTCCGTTTTTCTTCAACAAACGGTGTCTCAGTCGCAGGACTTGGTGTTAGTTCATTTAGGGCGAACACAATTGATTCTGTGATTAATGTCGCAAGACGGATCGAAGAAAGTGAGCTGGGACGAACGGGGGCGTCCTTGGTTGCAAAACTAAATTAATTCAGATCGGTACCCAAACTCGAAGTTATTTTTGCTTAAAGGACGTAAGTATTGAAAATTCGAATCAATAATGTTACGAATGGGAGCTCTGAAGCCACATCAGCCATTCAAATCACACAGAGCATCTCTAAGCGTCACAAAATCCTCCATCTCAATCGGTTCTTCTTTACTATATGGCAGCGAAACTTGTGTGGAGAGCTACAGACCATCTATCCAGTTAACAACCGATAATGACAATCTACAAGCCAATCTATAGTCTCAACTGAAATTCTTTGAAGGAAATGGCATTGGAGTGACAGACCATGAAGAGGAAGATTTTCCAAAGCTGCCATTTGAGTTGAATCCAAAAGACAAACAGCACAAGACACAGACAAGACATCAAGTTGAAGCACCAGGTCAATTTCCACAGGATGGACACGAAACAAAGGGAGTCCATTTCGTTTCTGCTCTGTGCTTTTTACGGGAGCAATATTTATTCCATATATGAGTATATGAGTAACATTATAAGTTAATGAATTGCCTCCCCGCAATCAGATGAGCTGATTAAGTCAGTTGGTCATTTTTTCTCCACAATTGCTGCACTGTGAAAATTTTAAAACAACTTTGATGGGTTTCTCTGTATAATTTTAAAATAGAAATCCATCATTAAATGCATTTTTCTTTTCCTACACCGAGTCTTATATTTTTTTCCCTCTTTCAGGTTGGAAGTTGTTTTATACCACTCCCCCCAATGTACATGACTTTTTGAGAAGAAGAAAAGTCTTCATGATATATAATTACATGAGGTTGCTGGCTGGAAAAACGAAATATTGAATTGAATTTGGTAAGAAGTGAAAATTATTCAGCTCAAACACAAACTCAACTGAAACTCCTCTTACTTTTAGATTTGCAGAAGATAACGAACGATAACACAAATCACTTAAGCAGCCAACAAAACAACCACAACAACACCAACAACAACAACAACATCATAAAAGACAAAATTATCGCATTGCCAAATTTTTAAGCGAGACACTGTATTAGCCTTACTGTTGTTATTTTTTTCTTTGATTTCAATTAGAACCCTCTTTCCGACTAGAAATCAAAACTCCCTCTTAAAAAAAAACCTACCTACCTGGGCTAATTACATATTATTTTGTTAAACAAGCGCGCGCACACTATACTACATTACGAATACTGTATTTCTACTGTAATATACCCGCACACACCCTCAAACACTCACACACTGTATACACACACAGACACACACAAATTCCAAAGACAGTGAACGTTTATTTTTGTTAACAACACCAGCTGTCATTTTTGGGGCAAGTTTTGAGAGTGATTTCCCCATCCATATTCAACAAGTAGTGTAAAACAAAAAAACAAAAAAACAAAAAACGACAACAACAAGAACAGTAAGACCAGAATAAAATAAACCAACGAACACGCAACGCTCTACCTGTAGCAATCAACATTAATAAAAATAATAAGCAAAGCTTGCTGCTATCGCCGCCAACAAGCGCCACATCGCCGCTTTTATTTTCTTCGTTGTCAAGTTTTATCAATTCAACAATCTGTATCTAAAGAAGCAGCAAAAACCGATTGTTGCACAGGACAGACTTATTGGTTACATATCAACTGAAAGAGGAGTATTCCTAACGCCGTTTTATTATATAGCGGGTAAGTTTATTTTTAATTTTTCTTCTATATGGCTTCTGTTCTTTTTGTTTTATTTGTTTTTGTCACATATTTATTATACAAGGTGGGGCAAAAGTAATGTCATAGTGCAAATGGCGTCAAATGTCATTGTGCTTTGACATTTATGTTGTAGACATATAAAGAATTATTTGACAACAAGCAATCGAACGATATACACCTCTAGCACGAGCAATTATTGTTAATTAATAATTTTTTTTTTCGATTTCTCTGAAAATGGCAGCCAAATCACATTATGACATTACTTCTGTCCCACCTTCTATGTGCGATAATTAAATTCTGATAAAATTCTGATAATTCTAAAATGAAACGCACTGATTTCAAAAAGTTGAAGAAAAAATTAATGATTGGTGTAGGTAGGTTGAGTGGTGAGGTCCTCAATTAGAGCTACAGTGCCTTATTTTGATACCACAAATCTCTAGGAACGTACTAGCATGGATATTTTTCGCAGCCTGTAGCGTTCAGATTCGAGATCAGTTCGATGTTCCTGTAATCTGAGAGCTCTTTCAGTTCGGCAAAAAAATGGTTTACTTAAAATGCGGTGCAACTACAGAGGAAGTGTATGAGAGTTTCTTTCTCATTTTCGTCTTTGCAACTTCTGCATAACTTGGTGTGTGGTATAACCAACTCGGCAGCATAACTACCCACTGGTCACAGATATCTCTCACATCTCTGGCAATATTTTTCCGGGTTCTTGATATCAACTCGGTGGTTTTCCATTTGTTGTAGGATGGTCCCCACCAACAGTTCGTCAGACTGCTCTAACTGAGCTGTGGCTTAAGTATTGAAAAAGGTCTCTCCTTTTGTTCCTTGACTGAGCTTGTTATGTCTTGGAACCTCTTTTGATTCCAATGTTTACTTCTTTTTTTAAATGCTCCTTCGGTGGGGGGGGGGTAGCAAATGAAAACGCCGAACTGACTTCTGAACACAAAGTGATGTATTTCGTTATTCTTATGCCAATTTATGCTCTAATTTACAAACTAACATTATATGTCAGCAGTTTATTCTATGGGAAGTATTTTGTAATGCGAGAGGCATCTGTAAGAGGACCATAGATAGCAATTTCATGGGAATGGGAATGATGTCATATGACACAATGACTGTAGGAATGTGTATTTTGTCAGGAAAGTGATTTAATTATTAATGTCCCTTGCGAAACTCGAGCCTCTCTATTGAAACAATGAAACTCTTTTGGAATTAAATTGAATTCAATGCGCATTTTATTTACACGGAAAATGGTCACTGCAACGCTTTGTGATAAACAACGTTGTTTATGTTGTTGTCCGCTGTGTAAACAAACAATGCAGACGACTTTCCGACACACCCGTGCGAAAGGCAAGCAAATTCGAGATTAAGGCCGCACACTTGCAACGATTGGCGTTGTGATTTGTTTATTGTCATGGCGATTGCGAACCGAGCGGGAAACTGACTGCGCTTAAACTCGAACGACAAGTCGACGGTCGATAACATCGGAATTCTTTGAATGACTTGTGGACTTGCCCTTGATGTTGTTCATGAGTTTCTTCACCCTCAACCAGTTTCAATGGCACAGTTTCCGTTGGTTCAGATTGCCCAGCTTTGTTATTGTGACAGAGCCGACTTTGAGTTGCAGTTTGAGTGTGGTGGTTCAAAAATTCAGTTGGTTAGTTTGTTGCTTCGTCATCATTTGATACGCGCTTGCTGCGATTTGCAATTCAAATCGTCAACGTCCTTAGGCTTTGCAGTTAATATCGTCCGTTCAATCAGCCAATCGTTGTTCGACCCATGTTAGAGAACTCTTTGCTGATGAGTTCTTCCTTTGATGATGCGAATTCGCAAAAATTCGGCTGGATGGAAATCATCAGTCCAGTTGCATTATCAACCGGAATTCGGCCATTTTTCCAATTACCAACAGTTGCTTTGAGAAATCATCGGCTGATGGATCGCAACTCGCATGTTTGTCGTTAACTGTGCAGCTTCTTTACGTATCGCCAGAAATACGATAATTATTAGGCAAGCGTTGAGTTCATCTGAAGGTGTTGATCGCAGGATGACCGGTAAGGTTTGACGAAAATCGCCGGCCAGCACTATCATACGCCTCAAAAGCGTCTCGCATTCTTCCGCAAATCTTTCATTGTTCGATCAAGCGCCTCCAATGCTCACTTGTGAGCCATTGTGCCTTCATCCCAGATGATAATTTTGAAAGTTTTCAACGCCTGTGCTATCGCAGAGTTTCTTGAAATGTTGCCATGTTGGTTCGTTATTCATCTGAAGGTTCAATGGGAATTTCAACGCCGGTTGAGCCGTCCCACCGACTTCCAAAAACTCGATGTCGGATCGGATCGGAAGAAATGAGGGACGTTTTGCTAGTTCCACCTGGCGCATCGAGAAAGAATATGCCGCCGTTTCCGTTGTCAACCGCCTTCATCAATGTGTCGTACAGGTTCTTTTGCAGTTGGACATTGGTGCGAACTGTTTCTGTCAAAGCGTGTCTCTCGCGCTACAGCTCTCGATTTAAATGCATCGTTTTCGTGTATCGAACAATTGGAGGCTCGGATTCCCAGTTTACACAACAGACTGCCGCACATGAGCAGACAATCGCTATCAGCGCCGCCTCGCTGCGGATCTCATCGTTCATTTGAAGTTCGGGATTCGATGTCATTCTTGGAACTCGATGCAAAATATCGTCATCCATATCGTCCTTGTATTTGTCCCACAAATTGAGTGCCTTCGATGGAAAAAATATCGAGATGATGATGACGAACAATGTACGAATTTAAGTCGCAGGCGCAGAAACTGTAACATCAGCGACTGTTGCGTCCCAATGATTGTCATTGGCAACCAAATTCATCCGCTGACAGGCTTCTCGAATGTCTCGATAGAAGCAGTCGTCATTTTTCGGATGCAACCAAGCACATCCGCTTATCCGGCAACAGCTTGCCGCCCTTGTTTTCGGCGTTGGCATTTTTTAGATGACGCATTCCAAGTAGAGCAACGTTCTGGCGAACAAGTCGCTTCAGCAGGTGAATTAAAAACTCGTTAACGTTGTTGCTGCTGTTGGTGAGCTGCATTCTCTTTTGTAAAATATACGCGTTGACCATTCTCCACGTGAACCGCCGAATGTAGAACGTTCGTCTTTCGGAATGGAAACGATTCTCCAAATCGCCTTTATTGCAACTCACATAATGGTCCCATTGATGCCCTTATCTGGACGCGTAATGCCAAAAACCGCCTTGTCGCTTCCTTTCTTGACGTACTTGGAAACGAATTTGATGGACTTCACCGAATTGCAGTATTCAGCATTGATGGGCGTTTTGGAAAGAAGAGGAGAATATATAACAATCCAAGTGTTGTCCACCAAGACATCTTTCTCGACTGTTCTGCCATTGTCATCTGATGAACGCCGCCGATACAATGGAGTATCCGTCGTTGCCAGTGATTGTCTCTGCCAGGAATGCATGTGGATATCGCTTAGAACATTTAGTTCAGACCATGAATGGCGAATTTGGATTGTGATTTCCGCAGGGCCCATCATGAATCATCTGCGTAGTTACGACTACATATAATTCCGGGTGGGCTCCTTGATCGGGTATTTCGGCGCTAATGATTGAATCGACTTTTTCTCAATCAACCAAAGCAGAATGTGGGTATGCGGCAGTCCTCGATTCTGCCATTCGACCGAGTACATCTCTGCTTGTTGGAGCCTCCAATTCCTCAGTTAACTGGCCATTTAGCAACTCATGAAAGTGCTCATCCCATCGCTCAAAGATGCCTTTAAGATCGCTGATCAGATTACCCTCTTTGTCTTTGTGCAACGCGGTGTATATTGCTTCATACCGCGGACTCTTTGGTAGAACTTCCGCGCCTGGTGCGGTCCTTGCTCTCTGTAACGTTCTAGTTCACGAACAAGATTCTTCTTCCCCCAGGCTGCTTTCTTTTGCCTGTGAACTGTTTTTTCTTCTGAGCTCCTTATATTCATCTTCGTGTGCCCGCGTTTTATGAGATTGCGTTGCATTGCTCGGTACGCAACATTCTTACGTTCAGTCGCTAGCTTACAGTCATCATCGCTTGACCGTAGTTGTATCTGGTCTCTTCGTTGCGAAGAGCAACCGTCTCGACTCGAATCTGGTTCGCGGATGCAGTCTTTTGTGATGATGCAATCCGCGCTCGGAGCCAACAAAATAGTGGTCCGAGTCGACGTTGGCCCCACGGTGCGTTCGTACCGTCATCAGATTCGAGTTGTGGCGGCGGTCTATCAACACGTGATCTATCTGGTTGCGAGTGGCTCCATCATGAGTGGCTTTGTGGATATCTTTACGCACAATCCCTGTACTCGCAACGACCAAATTATTGCTTGCTGCCATCTCTATGAATCGTTGTCCAATGTCATTAGTGTTCTCGTGTAAGCTATGAGTGTCAATGTACTGCCTGAATACTGGCTCCCTACCTATTTTGGCATTCATATCCCCCAGAATGATTTTTACGTCATACTGAGGACTGGCATGGAGTTTCCGTTCGACTACTGATTCAAAGAATTCTTCTTCTTTTTCATCGTCTGGGGAATCCTCTGTAGGTGCGTGAACGTTTATGAGGCTTATGTTCCTAAATCTGCCAAACCGTTCATTTACTGCTTTAAAGCCGATAACGGTGGATTTCATTCTTTTGCTGACTAGGAACCCCACCCCGAGCACATGATGTCGCGCCAACCTTACTTTGAAGGGACTAGCCCGATCAAATCCGCTTTTCCTGCATTGGAGGAAAATTACCGGTGGCCACCACGTGGAGGTTTGATTGCACTTCCACCAGTCGAAGATAGTTACGGCCACCTGCAATTCTAAAGCATTCTGTGTTATTCCCCCTATTCTGCTGATGTCTGACCGCCCCTTGGATAACAGTAGCTCCAAATGACGTCACTTGGAAGCAGTCGTTGTATTGTTGGGTGTGTGCAAGGAAATATGGTGATTACGGTGGATCTTCATACGACGATGGCGGTGCCAAAACGGGTAATTTTACTCTTCCTCCTACGCGTTTCCGTTGAGCATTCCAATGCATTGCAATGCTGACAGACGACATTCAATGGCGTGCAATAATAACGCACGGAAGAACATTGTATGCGAGTGTGGAATCATAGCGAAATGCAGCTCGATTTAAGTTGAAAGGTGGCGCACGTGTCATTCGCTCTTCGCGTCGATTGAGGTTACGTTGATCTGGATCGTCATTTGCACGACGGGTGGCTCTTACTACACGATCTGCTTCCATGTGACCGGCTCTATCTTCTTGCAAAAACTGTGCCACCCGTGTTAGCCCTTCGTAAACGGGCTTACTCATTGTGATGTGCACTCTGTTCATCCGTTTCATTTGCACGCAGATTAGCTACCCGTTTCGTATTTTTATTATTGCCAGCTCCAATGAGTAAGTACCTTATTCACAGAGCAAAATACGTACGTCGATTTAAAAGTGAAAAACAGCAATAATTTGTGAACTACACAACCGCTTCGTATCAATCGTCAATGTGGAAAGATCGAATTTACTACTCAGCTGTCAAACGTGAGTCTGAGAGCGTAACGTCATCCCATTTTCGTGAGGGACAAAATTAGCCGACTGTCAATTCTGCAGTATTTGTCATTGCTTAGAGTCAATAACTTCTCCTTCTCCAATAAAAACTGGAATTTGCATTTGGATATCGCACCATCTGTATGCCATTTCGGGTTTTCACGATTTTCCAACTTTTCCGGTCGAAATATCCAACAAAAAAATGACGTTCAGCCGAGTTATGCGCGTACGAACCGACACCAACTTATTTTTATATATACATATATGGATTAATATGTATTGCAATTGAATATGATGCCTTCTACATACAAGTACTTAGTTGTACTAATTTACGCACAATGTATTCTGTATGCCAAAAAAAAAACAATTAATTACATGTGCGTGTCTCTTCGAAAGCATTATGCCGGCCGGCAAACTCTAGAAAAAGAAATATCCATTTTTACTTTTTTTAATCAATAAAACTCATAATTAACATAAATTTACACAATTTCAGTTAATTAAATGTGTAAATGTAAAAATAAAACAAAATTTTGTTACGCATTAAAAAACACAAAATAATTCGTAATTGTGTATGCCGCTTAAATGTAAATGCGAACAACTTCCTTCGCTTCCATAAAAAAAAATGCCTATTTCTCACACACACGCGCATATATCTCGCATTATTTGCCACACATGGCCAAAACACGTGCAGTGAAATTAGAAATAGAGATATTGTCTAGCGTTCATTTGAAAGCCTGCCGAATTTGGTTTTGTTTCCCCTCATTTGAATATGTATGCCTTAAGCGTGCTGTACTGTATATCATATGCTTGGCTTTAGAGGTCGCCATTTGAGTTCATCAGGAACAAATTAAAATGAAACATTTTGATAGTTAGGTAAACCTCATCACATGTGCTGTGCAGATGTCAGTGAACGATAGCAAGTGAGTTCAGTGCACGACAGCGAAGACGGCAAGTGAGTGTGAGTTGAAGGAAATGAGGTGTAGTTATCCTTGTAAATTGAAAGGAGATAGCTATATAAGTAACTAATAGCTCTTTCTATTTGTGTTAAGATTTCTCGTGGTTTTATTTTGACGTTCTATTTGCAAATTGTACTGTAACTGAAAATTTTTGTAACCGTCGGCAATCGATGGGGGTAAGGTTTCGTTTACTCAGCAAGATGGCAAACAGAGCAAGCAGACTAATTTCTCAGCTTGTTGTTCTTGTCAAATTTTGTTTTGGTTTGACGTTATATTTGCAAACTGTACCCGGGGTATGGTTTGATTTAGTGTTTTATTTGAAAAGTTTTGTAACCAACGACGTCGGCGTTCGATGGGTAAGGTTTCGTTTACTCGGGAAGATGACAAAGAGAGAGAGAGAGAGAGAGAGAGAGAGCGATAAAACTAATTTCTCAGTTTTTGGTTCTTGTTAAATTTGGTTTCAGTCTGGCGTTCTACTTGCAAAGCATTATGCAAAATTTACATTTGAGACGTGCGAGAAGAAATAAGCGGGCCGACTATAGTTAAATTGAAGTTGTGGTTAGCCAGAAGAGATTTACACTACGCGAATGTTATAGTTATTTTATAGTAATATGGGAAATGTTATCTTTAACATTATGGTAACATTGAAAAATATACTACGTCTCTCGTCTGGCTAACTACAATTTAAATTTAACAGCCGTACTGCTCATTTTTTCTCACACGCCACAAATGTAAATTAAGCGTTAACTACGAAAATCCTGTCACTTTGACTGCTTACCCTTGGGTATGGTTTCGGTTATGCTTTGAGCTAATCGAAAGAGGTATAAATTACTTAAAATACGATGCCGATCGTTCCGCACATTATTTTTTCTTTTGTAATTGTGGGGTTTTCAGTAAAGTACTTTTGTAAATGCCATACAGTGAGTGTACCAAGAAAAACTCAGCTCAATTAAATTCACACTATAGTTTAAAGTTATAAATCTTCCTTTTTGTTATGATAAAAAAGAACAGTCAGGTTAAAAAACTTATTTTCGCTAACGTTATTAATTAAAATAGAGAATATTATTTCTACTCACTATGAAGAATGCAAAAGTCATAGAAAAGTTAAAAATTCAACAGAAAAATAAAAAATTTACCTTTACGCAAAGAGCGAAGTATTTAATTTGCT
Source organism: Nephrocerus scutellatus (assembly GCA_947095585.1). Taxonomy (NCBI): domain Eukaryota; kingdom Metazoa; phylum Arthropoda; class Insecta; order Diptera; family Pipunculidae; genus Nephrocerus; species Nephrocerus scutellatus. The sequence goes on from OX352766.1 coordinate 1,665,633, forward strand.
ATTTGTCAATTTTACTTACGCTGAAGAAATTAATCAACTCATAGAAAAATCAAGAAGTCAACAGAGAAATAGAAAATTTACTTCTACGTAAAATATATTTAATTTTTTGTGTCAATTCTTCTCACGCCACTAGCAAATTAAAAGTCGTAGAAAAGTCAAAGAGTCAAAATATAATTAAAATTGAAAAGAAATTGAAATTTTACTTCTACGCAAAATGGGATTTAATTTGCAACATGTAAATTCTACTCCCGCTGAAGAAATCAACTCATAGAGAAATAAAAACATTTCTTATAGTCAATTTAATTTGCTGATTATAGCGAACATAGTTACAATTTACCTGCGACAACCCCCGCGTTCATTTTTGTTTTCTATTGTTTGCCATCGTTTGCCGAACGACTAGTAGGCACACGCTTTGTTGGCGAAACGAAACATTCATTCATACATTCATCTCACTCTTACTTATTGCAATTAAAAGAGTAAATTTATCCAGCAATTGCGAAAGAAACGAAAAAAACTATTTGTCGACTCGCCACTCGTCTCGTCATCGTCTTTGGTTGAACTTTAAACGTAGTTGCGTCGGTCATTCTTAGGGTGAACAAATAATTATTGCACTTAAACTGCAGATTCGTGCGGTGCATCAATGAGTGTTTGCCTTGTACGTCGTGATTTTAATTAAATAATGCATGTAAATTAAATAGAAAAATAGATAAATAAATTCCGCCAACAAATACGAATGTGTTAATTTCGCGTTTGATTGTTAATTGAAACAATTAACAACGACAACGGGAACGGACAAATAGATCGAAAGTGATGATGCTCGCGAGCGGCAGTGTCGTCGTATTTGCACCAATATTACAGTGAAGTGTCAGTGGTTTTGTTTTTCTTGTGTATGGCATTGCAAAGAAGAAAAAAAAAAGCCTACCCTTGTTTTGCAATCAATGGAAAATGTAATCAATTATGGTTATCAAAATAATAGGATTAATGTTTTATTGTGATTGTGACTGCCTCGACGACGACGACGACTGTATAATTATTTTGCAATAAAATGATGCGCACAACAAAAGCAATATGCTAGCGAAAGAAAGGGACATAAAGCCACATATTGGCGTCGTTTTTTTCTCTGTCCAAATTTATTAATTCTTCATTTGCAATTTTAAAACTCGATTTAATTGCTCACCAGCCATGTTTTAAGACAAGTGCAAGAAGGTAAAATGCTTCTGCACGTCCATGCAAAACATGCGGTTTGTTTACCCATCGTGATTGCATTAAATTAAATTAAAAAAACAAATCGTTACAGCAAAGCTATTTAATTATCTAGAAGGGAGGATGGAGGAAAAAAACATAAATCTTTTCACTTTCATTGTTTGGAAAGAATGGCGACTTATACCGCCATCACCACCACCACCACTATTACACCAATTTGCTGCCATTTGTATTTTTTTTCTGCTGACTGCAAGTGCATAAGGTCATTTGACATGAGACTGAAACATCATTCTGTGTGTGTATGAGGTTACTCCGACAATTTTAAAGTCAATTGAAGTGCATTTACCGAAACATAACAAATTGGCTGTCGACGTTCATTTTGCTGATTCGTTGGTTCGTTTGGGTTTTGATGTTTCTTTGAAACATCGTGCTACTGTCTCATGATTTTTTTTACTTTACTGAGGAAAATAATTTTCACCCCGTACAACTTAAGGGGATAAATATTTAATTACAAATAATTTTCGCGTTAACAGGTTTTAAAAAGTTGACGCTTAAAACGGCATTAATTACGATGTTATGTTCGTAGAGAATTGCTGTGCTTGTCGGTCGTCTGCTAGAATGAAACAACAAATGCATGTAGATTCAAATCCTTGTGTTTTGTTTCTCTTTTCTTCTGTCGAGGTCGTCATTTTCTTGCTTCCATTTTATTTTCTTCACTTTTTCTACAAAGACTCGTTTTGTTTGTTTCAAGTCCGTAAAAAATGTAATTCAAAAGCAAAATAGCTGAGAATAATGCCAAGTAATGTTACGGAAGTCAGTCATGTGTATGCAATTTTTCGTTTCTGTTTTATTTAAATTTTTAACAGTTCTCCCTCCTCTAATCAGCCGCTCAACTTAATTTTATTCAAGGAATTTGTGCAGACAACGATGTTTGGTGTTCCTGAAGTGGTTTTGTGAAAACTCCAGCTTTTCTATTTCCTGCAACTTTGCATATCAGACCAAGCAGCCCTGGCTGGACTTCCCATAATTCACGTCCACCGTCCACGTGCACGATGCTGCACAGTCATCTTGTAATTGCGTCGTGTAACAAGGCGAGCGCTATAGAACTTTTGTGCGGGTGTGAAAAACCAACCAGATAGCATTGCACAAAAGTATTGCTAATCATTTATTTTAAGCTAAGTAATAAGCAACAGGACCATTACGTGTAAAATGAAGGGTTTGCAATTTCAAGGCGCAATTGCATTGATGGTGCTCCATTTCTTTCTAAAGCCATATTGGAATTTTGATAGGCCGCGCGGTCGTTCTGTGTATCTTTCCAAGCGGGCGCATATGATTCTTTGTAGCACCTTTCCCGCTGATTCCAGCATGCACAAAGGACGGTTCCTCTGGTGGCTTGTCACCTTTCGGAATGACCGCTAACTATCCGCTGATCGGAAATATTCCATCGTTAATGCACGTTGTAAACACCCTATCATTATCAGAGGAGCAGTTTTCATGACCACGTTAGGAAGACCATCCAGACCTGGAGCCTTGTATGTCTTTATTCTGGTGGCTGCTTCTAGAATCTCTTCTTCAGTACCTAACTTCTTTGTTGAGCTGTGCCTTGTGAGAAAAAGTTTGTGGTTCATTCTGCGGAAAGAGAGCTATCACTATCCTGAGCATGTCTTGCGGGTTCACCGGTGCTGTTCCACCTAACTATTTTGTAGGCCCCGCTCCAACGGTTCTTTTGCAAATCTTCACTGAGATTTGCTTTTTGCAACGGCTGTTTTCGTTTTGCCTTATATCGGGATTGAAGTTGTTCATGGTGTTCGTCTCTGTCCCTTCGCGCAGGATAGAAATATCATCGTTCCACCAGTAGACTTGCGTCCTGCAGTTTTCGTTGCCTTTGTGGGCATAGACGCGTCACATACTCGGACAATACCGTCCATTAAGTGTTCAACTTGTGTCGCAATATTTCTTTGGTTTTCCAGCCAATTCTTTGCACTTTCTGTCCAATTTTTTTTTGAAAACACTTGGGTTGTTTCGTTTCGTAGGGCTCGGTGATCGCTGTGCGTCCGCTACTTACGGAAGCTGATGCCCTACCTATTCGTTCTGGCCCTACTAACGGAGTTTCTGCCCCTTTATTCACGAGCATATCCACTGCTTCATTGCCTTCTATGCCACTGTGTCCAAGTACAAAGTACAAACGTACTTTGTTGACTTCGCCAAATCTGTTAAGTTTCATCCAGCACTCCTCCACTAGGCTTGACCTGATGTGAAATGCATTCAGGGCTCTTAGCACACCCTTGCACGTCAGTCATTATGCCTATTTCCTGCCTCACGTAGTTCTTTTTCAGATTGAAGTGAGTGCATCTTTCGATGCTCGGGTACTGCCCCATTTCTTCAGAGTATTTGATTCGTGGCCCATGGACTCCTGCATCCGTACTTTCTGCTTTTTTCGACCCATCTGTATACCATTATATGGCACCCGGATGTATCTGGTATTCAATTTAAGGTGTGAAGTCCTTCTTGGTGCTCATATGTCAAGCTTTTGTACCATGTTATCACACGGTATGCTGGCTAACGGAATCTGTTTGGCCAGTTCCCTTGCGCTACCGTCCGTGAAGCAGCCTACCCTGCTCAAACGTAAATTGGTTTCCCTGGATTTGCTCTCTACCACTAAGTGTTGTGGGAGTACGTCAACAATTGCCTCCATACCCGCTCTGCTTAAGGTTTTCATGGTCACTTTTATTAAAACACAGGCCAGCCTCTGCACTGTTTCCACTTTCCGTCATATTCGCCCATGCCACTGCTCCGTAAGTAATCATTGGAATAACTATCATGGTTTACATCCAGTACATGATTCTTGGACTAACTCCCCAGGATTTTCGTGCCACCCTTCTGCACACCATTATTGCTCTTTTTGATTTTTCTAGTACTGCCTGTTGGTGTTTGTTCCACAGCAGCTTACTATCCAATATCAGTCCAAGGTACTGGATCTTTGCTGATAGTGATCTCTTCTCCATTGAGGGTAATACGGTGCACTCGCCTTAGCTTCCTGCTATTGGTGAATGGAGCCAGTGTGGTCTTATTTGGGTTTATCCTAAGTCCCACCTCATGGCACCATCGGATCGTGATGGACATAGTCCGTTTTGGACTATGTCACAGAGCACTTCCTCGAAGTTCCCTCTTGCCACGATGCGTAGCCTTGGGCAAAAGTCTACACTTCAGCTAGACGCTGGAACAGTTCATCTACGAGAATGCTCCACAAAACAGGGAACGGTACCCCCTCTCTTGTCGTGTTGACCATAATGGTATTTTGTAACCGACTGTGGTCTCCCCTTTTCCGGTGTACAGCATCTCGCACATCCATTTGGTGATTGTGCCATATACTTTCTTACTCTCTGGATCTTTCTTCATCGCCTCAAGAGATGCGTTGTCGAATGATCCTTTGATTTCCAGGTAAGTGCATAGAGCGATTTCTTTACTGGCAAGGGAGCCCTCTATACGTTCCGTCAGCTCCCGAAGTGCGGTCTCCGTATATCTGCCCGCTCTGTAGTTGGCTGGATTGAAGTGGCTCTCTACCCAATATCTTCGACCTTATATAGTTATCGATAACCTTCTCGATAGTCTTTAGGAGAAACGAAGTAAGTCTTATGGGTCTGTACTACCTCGGGTGAGTTGCATCTTTATTCGCCACTTTCGGTATGAATACCAACAAGCTGGAGTAGTGCGAAGGTGCTTGTGTTAGGTTGCTTCTAGATATTCTTAAATGGACAGTGTCCATCATGTTTTTTTCCACACGTTTTGTCTTAGTTCGCGTTCAAATTTTCCACTGATTATTAAATGCATTGACATATTACCGATCACAAAAAAACATGGCCGCTGACTGACAGTCAAGACGGACAAGAAATTTTGCCAGCCTTTAGTTTTGACTGTCAAACCAACAGTCAGCTGATCACACTCTTAGGTTTGAGTGATATCAATCAAAATTGACAGTCAAGTTCGATAGTCTGTTATCGAACTTTACTTTGCGTCGAAACTGATGTCATTTTTGACAGTTGCGCCGTTAATAGGGTGGTTTGACAGTCAAACTGTCGATAGTCTGTTATCGAACTTTACTTTGCGTCGAAACTGATGTCATTTTTGACAGTTGTGCCCTGTTGTCATATTAATAGGGTGGTTTGACAGTCAAACTGTCAATAGTCTGTTATCGAGAATGACTGTGCGTCGAAACTGATGTCATTTTTGACATTTGCGCCTTGTGGCCAAATTATTGGGATGGTTTGACTGTCAGACTTTCATTAGTCTGTTATCGAGCTTGACTGTGCGCCGAAACTGATGCCATTCAAAGTAGTAGGATGGTTTGACTGACAAACTGTCTATAGTCTGTTATCGAACTTGACTGTGCGCCGAAACTTATGTCATTTTTCAGAGTTGCGCCCTGTTGTCATATTAGTAGGATGATTTAACTGTCAAACCCACCAGTTTTGAGTGATGTCGATTAAAAGTGACAGTCAAGTTCGATAGTCTTCTAGCTACTTTATGTGTGTAGTCGAGATAGTGCATTAAGCAGATTTCGGTGCCGGTGTGCCTGCCAGCCAAGTTGTTGTCTCTCTTTTCTAATTAGGTAGGTAGGTAGGTAGTACGTCATAATGCAATCACAAAGGAAACAAAGGAAACATTGATACAAAATTACTTGAAAGCAAGAGGTTTTTTTTTTGCAATGCCTTACACATATTTGGGAAATATTTTTTCGTAAATCGTGAATTGTTATTATCATGTTTTGTCCATCAGATTATTGCCTTTGTTATAAGAATAAATGGAATGAAAATAAATCAAGAAACCACTGCAAAAATCAAATGAAATTAAATTGAACAATAAAAGACTTTTAAGTAAACGGGAAAGTGAATCAAATTGAAGAGACGCGACACCACGGTCTGTACACTGCTTTGTAGTGCGTTTGATTACAATAATAATTGCTATTAATCATCATATCTGCACCATTGCTGGCCAAATCTCAATTTAATTTGCCCAATGAGTCTACTCTCATTAACAGCAGACATAGCAGTTTCCATAGAAAAATGCTAGCGGTGGAACCTATCGCAACAACATCATCATCAATTAATAAAATACAGCACCAGCGGGAAAAATCAACAGTAGAAGCAGTAAAAATAGGAACAACAGCAACAACATCTCTTCTCCAATTGATATCATTTTGGTTGTTCAGTAGTAGTAGTTACCAAGATTTCCACATAAAGAAGAATCCAAAGAGTAAACCAAATGTTTATGTTGTTGAAGAAAAAAGTGAAGAAACAGCACAACAACAACAACAACAACAGCGAACAATTTCGGTAACAAACCAGCGCATGCAATATTCTGCTGTTGATGTTTATAATGCTGCTCCACCTGGTCCTTTCAAAAAAGTGACACAATACTCAGATGAGGAGATTATTGCCCTTTTTTCATCTACATCAATATCTATAATTTCTGCAAACACAATACAAGACATTATTAGCGTAAGTGTCAGTGTCAGTGTCAGTGGCAGCGTCATCATCAACAATACCAAAAAGAAAATGCTTTTGATGCTTCTTCTCTTTGAGATTACAATTCAATTGCAGCAGCCAAACAAAAAACAACAACAAATACACCACCTTCACAACTACTGTCATCGAATATCACTTTTATTCACCACTGTCACTGAAAGCTGGCAACATTTTTTATTATTGGCATCATCCTTTCTTCTCCTGGTCGGCCAACTGACATCACTGTCAAAAAGTATAACGGATAATATTTGCAATTTACCACCAAAAACAACAACGAGTAGCAATTGTAACGAGCTGAATTGTTGCAGCAGCACAGTGGTGGCGCACTAACATAGCACCCTCCGAAGCAACAAATAGAAATCTACAGCAGGAAAGAGAGAAACCAAACTCAACAAAAAGCAGCAGCAGCAGCCAATAAATTATAAATAATTTAATACATTTATTTATTATTATTATTATTATTACAAATAATTGTTAATTATTACTATTTTATTGTTATTGTAAGCAGTATTGCAACGAAACAGAGAGAAACAGCAGAACCAAGCAAGAAAAAAAGCAAAAAATAGAAAAAATTGAAACTTCTGAGAGAGGCACAGTCAGCAAATGTCATTGTGTTTAGCAACAAATAGAAATTAGAGCAACAAGTAGCTAAAATAAAACGTCAACACAAAGAGAAACAAAGGAGAGTAGAAAAAAAGGAGAAAGTAACACAAGGAAAACTAAAGAAAGGAAAATAAAGGAAAGAAAATAAAGGAAAGTAAAAGAAAAGAAAATTAAAGAAAGAAACACAAGATATAGGAAAACTAAAGAAAACAAAATAAAGAAAAACAAAAAGTCACTGCACTTTTCTACTTTTTATACAAATATTTTATACGATGGCTTCACGATACGCTTCCAACTATAATAGCATTTCTCCAAGTGTTGCAACTAGTAATGTCAGTGGTGGAGGAGGTGGAGGTGGGTCTGTTGTTAGTGGTGTTGGCACTGCCACAAATGCCGCTGGTACTGGCTGTGGTAGTGCATTGGGCATTCAAGCTAATGTTAGTGTCAGTGTTGGTGTCCCGTCGCCATCTTCCACATTAGCGCCTTCTGTGATGCATCATCAACATCACCACCACCACCAACAGCTCCATCAACAACAACAACAGCACCACCAGCACCAACAACAACAACAACAACAAACACCACCACCACCACCACCACATCAACATTCTTTACAACACTCAAATCCGCATTCGTCGCATCCACATCGTCAGGTGGGGCCCTTGTCGCATTTGCACGGCCAATTGCAACAACAACACCACCAACTTCAGCACCAGCAACAATTAACAAACGCTGCAGCATTAGTGCAACACCAACAATTGGTGCAAACGCAACAGCAACATCAGGCCCAACTCATATCATCGTCATCATCATCGTCGTCGTCATCGTCAGTCAATGGGGCATTGACTACAAGTGGCGGTCTTGTTGTCTCGATAAACGGTCTTCCGCCGCCGCAGCAACACAATCCAAATGATTATCATTCAATGGTGCAGCAATGTCTGGTGCATGCGGCGGCAGCGGGTGTTGGTAGTGGTGGTATTGCTGGGATAAAACTTTCAACCGCACCACCACCAACACAACAACAACAACAACAACAACAACAGTCACAGGGGCAACATCTTCAACAGTCACATCAGCAACAACATCCCCATCCCCATCATCAGCATCACCACAACAACCACCACCACCACCACCACCACCACCACCACAATAATCAACACAACCACCACCATCAACAGCAACAGCAACAGCATCAACAACATGCCCAGCAGATTCATCATCCGCATTATCGTCTGATCCAACCTCGTGAGTCTCTTCACCTACCTATAGTATAAGTGTTTCTTTGTTATATACCATTATTATTATTATTGTTGTTAATGTAGGTGGGACTGTAGGTAAAGCCTTGTGCACTGTGCCTTGAGGTCTGTTGTGCATCCCAGATGTTCGCCCACATTAACTCAACGCTCAGTTCCTTTGCGAACGCAACCACATCTGCCAATTCGTCTGATTGGTCTGACATTCGGCCTGAGAACTGTATATGAGCCTTGAAATGGTTTATTTTTTTCCGGGTGAAAAAGTATGTGCTCTGATGTTTCGTTTGCCTCGTTTTAAAATCGGCAGCGATTCGATTGGGATTTACCCATTTTCAAGAGATGGCCATGATGATGATGATAAATGGGGTGTAGTAGCACTGCAACTCATGTGGATCTATTGTTCTTCCCCCGTAACTATGGAGACAGTGCATGTCCGTCCCTATAGCACCACCTCCTAACAATGGCTCTTAAGAACTGAATAATATGGATTGCTTAGCTTCAGTGGGGAAGATGCCACACACACGGTTTCCTCCTCTTCCCTTACAGAGTCTGCAATGGCTATCCTCTTCTAATTTTAATTCCCTTAGATGCCCTTTCAGTTTGCAATGTCCTGTTAGGAAATTCGGTAATGATCTACTTAGTCCCAATATCAGGCGAGACCTCTTTGGGTTATAGAATAGTTCTGGCCCAACAAGCGGAGTTTCTACCCCTTTATTAGCGAGCATATCCGCTGCTTCGTTTCCTTCTATGCCGTACAAATGTACTTTGTGTCTGTTTAGCTTCGCCTTGCATTCCTCTACAAGTTTGGATATGATATAGAATGCATCCAGGGCTCTTAGCGCAACTGGGCTATCTGTTATGATGGCTTACCTCCCGTGGGGGTCAAGCTTTATCTTAACCTATATATGGTTAGGGTGCGGGGCTCTACCAAGGAAAATAAATAAAGGGCCGCGGGTACTTAGAGTATGCTCGGGATGAGCACGGTCTTTGTAATTTAGCGACCCAGAAAAGGCTACTGGTACTTAGAGATAAATATTTTGGGCAGCTCTTCGTATTTAGTGGCTTTTTCTTACACCATACGACCGTTATGAAGGCCTAGAATAGTTCCTATTCTATGCGGCAAAGGACTGTTTGTTGGTGCTTGCTTTAGAGTCTTAGTGGTAAATTATATGTTTCGAGGTTCCGGACGAATAAGCTGCCAGGGCCTTACAATTACAGCTACTGTTGCCTTTGTCTTTGACTTGGCGTTTCTTGATCATTTCTGCATAGCTAAGTTTTAATCACATTTCGATCAAGTAACATAGCAGAACCAAACAAGCATGAGCATAGTAGCAATAGTCTCTTTCGGTGCTCTACTTGCTTACTCTGTTAATTACAACTACTGTTGTCTGTGTCCTTTACTTGACGTTGCTTTAATCATTTCTACATAATTAAGTGTTAATAGCATTACGATCAAGTTACATAGCATGAAGAGAACTAAACAAACATAAGCAGTAGTCTCTTTCGGTGCTCTGCTCGCTTACTCTGTTAATCATTGCCTTTGCTTTTCACACACTGTTAAAATTGTTCGTGTAGCAAGAGCAGCATCCTCATGGATGTTTGCTACGTTGTCACGCTCAAAACCCTCGCGACCGTGTAGAAGACACAGCCTGCCATTTTTGACGTGACAACGTCTCACTACAGGGCTTAAGGGGGTCATGTTCAAAAAGTTACATATTAAATGTTACACTGTTATGAGGAAATGTTATGAGACACTGTTATGTCAAACTGTTATTAGACACTGTTATGTCACACTGTTATGAGACACTGTTATGCCACACTGTTATGTAACACTGTTATGTCACTATTTTATGCCTCCTTTCATATAGCTTTATTTATGTGGGAAGACAGAGCTTGGCAGAGCATTCCACATACGTGTTGTACGGCTGAATAACGAGTCCCTGAACTTAACTGTACGTCCGAAGATGGCCTTAAGGGTAAACTGATGAGTATTAAGAGCGCCACGAGTATTGCGGTTGAATTCAAGGAGAGGTGGCATGCAGCTGGCTATTTCTCTTGAGCATGGCTGTAAGAAGAAGCGATATAACAGTGGCAAGCAGGAAACGTTCCTACGTTGTTCAAGCGAATCTATTGATTTCGCTATCTTTGCGTCACCGATAAATTTTATCTCACGGTTTTGAACTCTATCTAGCTAATGCAAAGTAGTTTTAGGCGCACCAGACCAGATATGGCAATTGAACTCAGGTTAAGGGCGAATAAAAGCCTTGTAGATAGTAGCCAGATCAGAGGGAGGTCACAGATAAGAGATCATTAATAAAAATGAGAAAGAGTGTCGGGGACAGAACAGAGCCCTGTGGAACGCCAGCATTTATGTGGTGTATTTCAGACTTTAAACCGTCCAAAACAATTAAAATTGAGCGGTTCAAAAGATAGCTTCTATTCCATCGACACCATAGACATGCATTTTTGACAAAAGAGCTTGATGCCAAACTCTGTCAAATGCTTTGGAAATATCGAGTGCAACAGCTTAGCTTTTACCAAATTGATGTAAAGACCGGTTCCACTTTTCGGTGAGGTATACCATCAAATCACCAGTGGAACGTTGCCCACGAAATCCGTACTGCCGATCACTAAGGATTTCATTGGTTTCAAGATATTTCATTACTTACTTATCTCCTATATCCTAGGGCCTCTACTACGGCTACGCGCCGTCGCGTGCGGTTCCTGGCAATGAGCTTCAGCTCACTCCAACTCTTCCCTAATTGCCGTGACTCCTCCTCAACAGTTCTGCGCCAAATATTTCTCGGACGACCCGTCCATCCTGACATAACGGGTTCCATTGCATTGCGTAGTTTGCTATGAAACTTTCGCCTTCTCGGAGTGTATGACCAATCCACTGCCACTTCCGTCGTTGGATGGTGGTGCCTATTGGTTCCTGACCCGTTCTCTGATAGATGTTCGTTAGAGATACGGTTAGGCCAGAAAACCCTTAAGATGTTCCGTAGGCACCTATTGACGAATGTTTGTAATCTTTTTGTGATAGTAGCGGTCACCTTCCATGTGCTGCACCCATACAACAGCACAGATTCAACATTTGAACGGAACAACAATCGCAGCTTAGTGTTTAAGCTGATCGCATTGCTTCGCCATATCATGGACATCATTCCAAACATTGATTTTGCTTTGCCGATTCGGTTGACAATTCCACCTTCGGTCGAGACAATACTCCCAAGATATTGCAAACTCTGTACTCTCTCTACCCGTTGTCCTGCAGTGCTCACTTGAGTTACAGAGTTGGTGCCGACGTTGGTGATTTTGCTTTTGGCAGTGCGTTAATCTTCAAACCCGCAACATTTGCCTCCACATTTGTTGTCATTTGGTGCAGCTCCATAATTCTGTGGGAGAGAGAGAAACAAACGTCGTCAGCGTAATCCAGATGTTTGAGTTGAGATGTAAGAGTCCAACGAATTCCTCCGTTTCCAGTAGATAAAGTTGCGCGAAGCACATCGCTAATCACCAACAAAAAGAGTATCGGCAATAGAATGCAACCTTGTCGTACCCCACTTACGAACTCGAATTCCTATGACAGCTTTCCTCTATGCAGCACATGACATTTAGAGCCATCATAGGTTGCTTTAATAATAGCTATTAGATTATCTGGTATACCTCTCCTGCGCAAGGTAAGCCAGATAAACTGTCAAACGCCTTCTCAAAATCGATGAACAGCAGGTGCAGTGGTGACCGGAATTCAACGCACTCTTCAATAATGATCCTCAGGGTGTTTATGTGTGGATCCAGTGCGGAAACCTGCTTGTTCGACATCGAGTGTATCTTCGGAATTCAACGCACTCTTCAATAATGATCCTCAGGGTGTTTATGTGTGGATCCAGTGAGGAAACCTGCTTGTTCGACATCGAGTGTATCTTCCTATTATATTTCATAAGCTAATGAAATTGATCAGCGTTCCCATGACCTTGGAAAGAATGGATGTAAGTGCAATGGGTCGGTACGAAGAAGGAGACGACGGCTCGCCTTTTTTTGGTTATGGGTTGGACAAAGGCTGTTTTCCAACTTCTCGGGAAGAGTCCAGAAGAATAGGAATAGGAATAGATGGAAAAGCTTACGCAATGGTAATGCCAGCTTGAAAGAACACCTCTTCAGAACCTAGCAACTGCACGAGTACGAATGTAGATCTATCCCCCCATAGAGTGTTCAATACTCGGGGGTGCAGGCGGCATCAATGCACAATCAGGAAGTGTGGAGCTAGCTGCAAAATTGCTGCAGCAAACAGATTGGCTGTGTCTTTAGAGTTGACAACTGGAGTGGCGTTGGAATCGACGGCGAGGCTGTATTTTTGATTCTTTTTGCGAATGAGCAAATAATTTTTAACAACCTTTGGGACATTGTAGTATTTTTTGCCTCAATTTTTGATCGTAGGCGAATTTGACTCGCCGCAGATGAGCATTGCAATCATTTCTGGCTCGTTTGTTCGATTCGGTGCTTTGTAAAACCGAAAGCATACCTCTCTAGAAGCCTCTTTGCAACTCAAGTCTTACCATCCATCATCCTTTGATTTAATAGACTTATCCCTGAAGGGGATAAACTTTCTCATACCAATAAGAATGATGTTTGTGATTGCATCAGCGGCGGCATCCACGTTGCTGTCGCGACAATACAATAGCGACCAGTTAAATCTCCCAAAGAAGTTGTTAAGGGGCCGTCCCAATTGGCTGGAATATGCCATTTTGAGATTTGAGATCCGTTCCGTTCGTGTATCTGTCCCACAGACAAGTAGATCTTTGTTTTCTATTCTTTCGTCCCAGGCAGTCTATACTCTCTATCTTAGTGGTTTCTGTCTCCTTGCAGCTTCAGACTACTACTTTGCAGCGCAAATATTAATTCCCTTCAATATTTTCATTTTATATTAAATGTAAAATGTATCACCTACTTTTGCGCTTTTTATATAATTTGTGAAAAACTAAAGGTAAAGATAGGTAGGTAGGTAGGTAGGTATTCCTTCATCATCTACTCAGAACTATTTTGTGTGACTTGGGAAAGCATAATGGCATACAGCAACAAATATATATATATACATTTATTCAAAAAACAAAAAAAAAACTCCATTTAATCAATTATCGAATTATTTAATTGTTGTTTTCGTTTGTCTCGTTTCTTTCTAATTTTGGGTTATATTGGTTATGCTGGCGGTTTTCTGGCCAATTACGGAACATCATCAACAATAACACCGACAACGTCATCGTCGTTCTCATCGCCATCCCCATCTCCATCATCGCCGTCGTTATCGCAATCGTCGGCAGGATCAGATGGTTATGTAGCATCATCCTCGGCGGGCTACTCAGCACCCCAACAGAGTGGGCCACCACATCAAGGTCCAGCGACAGTTTTACGTGGCATGCAATCAACGGCACCGCAAACGCAACAGCCAGACTTAAGCAAAATGCAGCCACCACCGCAGCCACAATTGGTGAGTGTTTTCTTTTATAATAATATTTCAATAATATTCCTATATAAGAAGTATTTTTATTTTATATACACGCCTAAGTAAGATTCACGGCTAGCATTAGTGTATTGTGAATAGAGATTTGTATTCAGCGTAGCGTTTAGTAATCCCGCCAGCCGCCTGCCACAATTACTAGCCACAACTACTAACAATCACTGCTGCGGGGTGGGCCATGGGGTTTTGCAAAGTTGATCGAGTTCATAATTGGAAACTTGCTGTCCAACAAATATTCTTTGAATGGACACAAACGAAGATGCGCGTGTCATGCCAATTTGACAGCATGGCGACTGTCATTTTACTTTTTTTTTGCCACACAAGTGTTGCCAATCTCATGCAAAGATAATGCAGTTTTTTCACAACAATTTGCCGGGCTGTATATTTTTCTTACATTCATTTTATGAACTCGACCAATATCTAATAAATTTTTTATTTTATATTTTTGTTTTATTTTTTAAGCTAAGTATGTTTAAGACTCAATCGAAACTTAAAAACTTAAATATGAAAAATTAATGTCAGTAATTAAGGCGATTTGGAGTCATACCTTTCTCCCCTCATTTTGTTGTGCTGTTGATAACACCGACAACGTCATCATCGTTCTCATCGCTCTCTTGATTTGACGTTTGTTGTTTTGCTTGTGAAGAGCGATGAGGAGACGTGACAGCCATTGAATGATTCATGTGTCATTAGGAGAGAAAAAAATCTACCATTTTATTAAATACATAGACGTAGGAACTCCCTTCTCTTCGATATGACAATAAGAACGAGTGGCCGTGGATGGGAAACAACAAAAAATCTTTAAGGGATGTGATTTTGGGAGTTACAAGTGTCAATGATAAGAAATGGTTGAATTGAAGTAGAAGCCCAAGTAGTGTAACATTGATTTTGAGGCGCCAAAGACCACTCTTGTCATATATGCCGCCTCAACAAACTGACAGATTGGTTACATTGTTTTTGAGGCGCTAACTCACTCCCCCCCCCCCCTCACACGCACACACATCATCAATAGTAGGCTTTGTTGGCTTTGAGCAACCGTTCCATGCTGTTATCGACTGATACACAGTTGATCCGAGATAGTTAAAGGATTGTACTACGCTTGAAATTCGCGCTCCACCAACTTGAGGGACCAATGTTGGATCTTCTACTCGCAGACGTGACCGGCCACCAAGTACTTTGTTTTGCTCTCATTTATGTGCAGCCCCAGATATTGTGCCGCCCGCTTGATCTGGATAAAAGCTTCCTGAGCACATGATGTCTTGCATGACAGCTGTAATATGTGTCATATACTGATTTTTGTATGGCACCATTCCCCGTACACCGCATCATATCCTGGATTGCTGTTATGTTAGCATTATTTTTGGACATGGTATCGGCGAGCACTATACAGTGAGAGTACGTTCCATACTTACAACCTTTGAAAGGACTAGCCCGATCATTCAGCTTTTCCTGTATTGGAGGAAAATTGCCGGCGGCCACCACGTAGAGCTTTGATCGCACTTCCACCAGTCAGGAATAGTTACGGCCACCTGCAATTCTAATGCAATTCTGTGTCATTCCCCCTATTCTGCTGATGACTGATCGCGCCACCCCTCCCCCTTGTTCTTCGTCTTCTTCTTCTTCTTTGTCTTCTTTTTCGTCTTCTTCTTTGTCTTCTTTTTCGTCTTCTTCTTTGTCTTCTTTTTCGTCTTCTTCTTCTTCGTCTTCTTATTCTTCGTCTTCTTTGTCTTCTTCTTCTTCGTCTTCTTCGTCTTATTCTTCTTCGTCTTTTTCTTCTTCTTTCTCTTTGCCTTTGACTTTGACTTTGACTTTGACTTTGCTTTTGCAAATAAGATTTGATTCTTGAGATGTTTCGGAGGCAACTCTTATCTGCAGCTTTCTTGTAATTATTGTGGTCCAGGTGTTGCATCGCCCAGCATGCCACACCCAGCATGCCACACCCAGCATGCCACAACATGGATTTTCCACTTTCTATACCGGTGGTTTTGTTCAGCAACACATACTTGTCAGTCAATGCGTTGCTGGAGCTGGCTGATTATTTTAGTTTTTGTGGGCATTGATTATCAGCCCTGCCAAGTCTATCCCTCTCTCTCCCTCTCTTTCTCCATCGACGCTACTTGGCATATTATAGAGATCCGATTAATTATTTTCAGCTTTTTTTTATAATGGCGCCCCTATGATGATGCGAGATACAGCGTTCGGCGCTACGGATGAGATGGATGACCCAAAAAACATTTTTACATTTACTTGTTGTTCTCTTTCTCTCGATCTCTGACTCTGTGAGTTTCACTGTCACTCGGCGGATGAGTTTAGATTTCTAATTTCTGAACGGTCCAGCCCATAGAATCCGTTGCGTTCGTTGAGGCGACGTTGTCGTTGTATGTAACGTAAAAAGATCGTCCAATGAATCGCCGTACAGGCAAACAAAAACATATGCGAAAATAAACTTCAAACTACGGTAAAAGAGAGAGATCTGTCAATGCATTTGCCGGAGAGAAAAGTTCAGATTTGGTGTCAACCTTTTGCGTCGCTTCTGTCACATGGGAATGCGTGTATTTCATCGGTATGCCAGTTGCATACGTCGCCCCAACGGACGTAACGGATTCTATGGGCTGGACCCTTGAGGATGAATTACAAAATGGCTGCCTGCCGCCTACACATTTTATCAAATTTCATAACAAACAAACAGCAATTGCAAACGACTGAATGTGTATGTCTATGTGTGTTACGTTATAGATAATGTCGACGGGAGATAAAACGAAGAAATATCAGCAGCTGCCGCAGCAGCAGCAACAACAACAACAACAACAGCAGCAGCAGCAACAGCAACTGCACCACTTACAACAACAACACCTTGCACAGCAGCAAGCACAATATCATATAAGTAAATCACTTAGTAGCACCATGTCAATAATTAAATCAGCAGCAGTTGCCGCGGCTGCGGCTGCTGCAGCATCCGCGGCAGCAGCAGTAAATCAACAACAACAACAGCAACAACAACAACAACAACAACAGCAGCAGCAACAACTGTTACAACAAAACTTTTCAAATTTGACATCTCGTTTAAATAACTGTCAGATTATTAATAATAATAACAACAACAATACATCGGCCATTTTTAATCGCGTTTTTCTTAGTGAACCTGGTAGTGTCAGTAGAGGAGCAGGAGGCGTCGGCGGCCTTGGTCCAGTCAATAATACATCAGGCATAATCTGCAACAATGGATATGGAGCTGGTAGTGCCCTTAAACCAGCCACAGGAATCAGTATTGGGGTCAATGTCGGCCTGAACGGTCTCAATGCGCTTAGGGGCGGCGGCGGCGGCTGTTGCATTGATAACAGGAAGTTTGACATACAAATCAAAAGTAAATTAATCAACAGCAGGAATACATTTCAAACAGCGTCAATGCCAGAGGTACGAAAGCAACAAAGCAATGGCATGTCATCATGTCATCCCACTTACTCGCGACGCATGCAACGGAAAAAACATTACTGACATTGACAGCACACCACCCATATCTCCTCTGACTAAAAATACGAGAATGCATCATCTGACAAACAGCAAGAGAGATAGAGAGAGAGAGAGAGAGAGCAGTATGCACGCACGCACGCCACGCACAACGTTGTGTTACTACTCTTCTTCCTACAATTGCTGTCTTCCATTATGCGTTATTTAGTACAATTTAGTACTTGTTTATGTGTAGATGATAAACGAAACGCAATATTTCGATTTCAAAAGAAAACTGAACTGCTGATGAACAAGAGCAAGTGCACTGGAGTGTAATGGAAGGCAGCAAATATTGCATTTGTTGCTTTTTTTAATTTTTCTTTTGTAATCAATGCAACTTTTTAGCTGTTGTTGGTTGGTTGCACTGTTTTTTGCGCTGAATTTTGTTCTCTCTGTATATTTCTTTTTGGATGTTGTGGTTGGTATTTTTTTTTTGTTTTTTTTTTTATACATATTGGACCTCCTCCTTTTCAGTTATAATTTTTTTGCATAGTATATGTAATTGAAATTTCAAAATATATATATGACATAGTATGTATGTATTGTCTGACTGGCCTATATATTTTTTTAAAATTATTAGCAGTTTTAATTTTTTGGCACGCCCACCCATATACATACAAAACACGCGCAGCAGTAGGTGTGCTTCAAAACAGAGATAGAGATAGAGAGAGAGAGAGAGATAGTGACAGAGAAAATGATTATTTTACCTTTTAATAAACGAATAATAGCCGTATTTTATTTGCCGAGGAACAGCATACAATTGCACTGTCGAATTCCTTCTTTGGAATTGTGAAAAGCTGCCGTTTGGCTGGTTTTGACATTCGAATTCCGAACTCGCTCGGCAAATAAAATGTAGCTATGTCTCTTTGCATTTTGACAAACCGTACCCGAAACCATCGCCACCGGATAAGCTGTCAAAGTGACAGAAGATTTTTCGTGGTGAACGCTGTGCAAATATGGAACGCAAAACCGAGTAAACGAAATCTTACCCATCGATTGCCAACAGTTAGCAAAGTGACAGTGTTGTAAATGAAACACAAAATCAAGGGAACAGTTTGCACATGGAATTCCAAAGTGAAAATACCAAAGAGAGAGAAATCATAACTCTACCCAGCAAATGGAAAGAGACGTATGAAATAGGGATTATGTATTGCTGCTGCACTTTTATGTGCATATGTCCAGCCATGGAGTAAGGAGTGTGCATGAACCTCAATAATAAATTAATTTTATGGCACGTAATAGCTCTTTCCATTTGCTGGGAGTATAGTTAAGATTTCAGTTTGACATTCCATGTATAAACTGTATACGGGGTACGGTGTAAATAATTGTATGCTATTAGCAAGAGGAGGGGGGGAGATGGTAACCATAGAGCCATTGATAAAAAATCGTGAAACCAAAAAAAGCATGAGAGGTTTACAAATGGCGTTGGATACGTACGTCTGTCCTAAAATCATAGTCTTAAATACAAAATCCCAATTAGCAATATCTCTCAATTTACAAAATTACATCGCCAAATGTCCAGAATTGCTCTTTTCTTTTGCTCTTTTGATTTGCCGGAAATAGCTAATCTTTCTTTCGTGGTTTTGGTTTGAAGTTCTATTTTTTTTTTGTAACTGTAGGTTTTTTGTAACTGGCAGTGTAACTTTGCTAGCTGTCGGCAATCGATGGGTAAGGTTTCGTTTACTCAGCAAGATGGCACAGAGAGAGCAAGCAGACTAATTTCTCAGTTTATTTTTGACATTTTGGTTGGTTTTGGTTTGGCGTTCCATTCACCACGAAAACTCTTGTTACTTTGACAGCTTACCCGTGGATTTAGTTTCGGGTGCGGTTTGAGTAAATCGAAAGAGGCTTCCAGAGGATTTAAATGAAATGTCTAAAAGTATGCCTATTTCTTCGTCGCGTTCCACTTCAATCAAATGTAATTTAGGTTGAAAAACTTGTAGTGGTTTGTGTACTGGATATTGGGTTGATCAGCACTGCGTAGCTGACAGTGCAAAAATGAGATCATTATGTCGCTCTTTCGTAACGATCTCAATTTTGACCTCTACTGAACGCGACAAAATAAGTATAACTTCAAAAATTGTGATTGTAAATTAAATAAATATTTAAGAAATGATGAACATAAGGAGACACGAACAAATAGGAAGGAACTGGCAACACTCTAAATTCGCCGCAAGCATAATACGACGATTTCTTTTTCGTTCTGTAGTCTTATACGTCTTCGGTGGTCGATGATGAGAGTTTTAGCTGTTGTTGTTGTTTTTTTTTTTCTGTTGTGTTGCTGCAATTGTTCCTGTTGTTGTTGCTGTTCTGTGCGGCAAATTGTTCCTTCGTTGCCAAACAGTAGTACTTAGTGTTATGTCAATAATCTTGTCATCACAGTCAGTTGTAAGAACAACAGCCCGCGATGCCGCAAGAGCGACTTCTTTGACCTCATTTTCAGTTGTTTTCTGCGCTAGTGTGGTTGTTGCTTTAGTAATTGTCTTAGCCAGTAACATACGGTCCATAATTCACACCAAGCAATGGGTCTCTTGTTTTATTCAACCCGAGCGAGTAAAGTTACCCGGAGTACACCGAGCGAATGTTGCACGGCGTAAAAGTATTCGGTGTGTACACTGGATAACTTTACTCGCTCTTACTCTGCCTTACACTGGTATACATTTCAGAGTAAAAAAATAGGAAACTGTGTATACACCGTATCGTGCTCGGCTCACAATAAAAAACACAGAGTACAGAGTAAAATTACCCCGGGTGAATATAAAAAAAACAGTGTAAATTTTTGACGTACACTGCTCGCTCGGGTTGAATAAAAGAATAGACCCAATGACTTTTCATTAGCAGTGTCCTCTGTTTCTGATTGTTTCTATTGCTCAGCTGCTGACAGTTGATTGACTCTTGACAGTTTATTTTGCTGAGCTGCTGACAGATAGCTGATTGTCTTTGACAGTTTATTTTGCTGAAATGCTGACAGATAGCTGATTGTCTGACAGTTTTTGATGCTGAACAGTTGTCAGCAGCTGATCGACTGTGACAGTTTATCTTGCTGAAGTGCTGACAGATAGTAGATATTGTCTTGGGCAGTTTTTGTTTCTGACCTGCTGACAGATAGCTAATTGACTCTGACAGTTTATTTGGCTGAAGTGCTGACTGATAGCAGAGATTGTCTTTGACGGTTCTTGTTCTTGAGCTGCTGACAGATAGCTAATTTACTATGACAGTTTGCTTTGTTGAACTGCTGAGAGATAGCAGAGATTGTCTTTGACAGTTTTTGTTCCTGAGCTGCTGACAGATAGCTGAGAATGTTCTCTCAGCTGAGTGCAAAAGCCTTCAGTGTCAATTACTCTGCGGCCTTAGCTACATGTCAGACGACTTATTATTGCAAATATCAGTGCTTTAGTTATTAACAACTGAAATGTCAAATATCAGCTGTATATCTCGTTGACAGAAGACCAAAGTATTGCCAGATTGGAATTGTAACCTCCTTCAATTGAATTATAGCGCGACTTCAAATGAGATTTTGGGGCGCGCCTGACTGCACCCTTGCATACCCTTAGTTAGTTGGTCGTATTACCACATACACACACAAACACACTGCCTGTATACAATGTTCCATATATACAAGTTTGTTTATTATTTAATTATTGCTTATTTATTATAAATTAATGGTTTATTTATTTTCATATACATGTGGCATCAGATGTTTTTTATTTATTTTTAATTTATGTATGAGAATTATTTTTTTGTTTATTATACAACAACATACTTGTAAAATAGTTTTCCGAAAGAAAATAATTTTTTTTAAGCTCTTTTGCCTTCATATTCCTTATGACTGATCACTGATTATTTCTTCTTTTCTCCTCAACCATTCAGCAATTTGTTCCAGCCACCGGTAATAATGGAGCCGGCGGCAATGGACGAACAAACGTTCAACAACAGACAGGCGGCATCTATCGTGGTGCCGGAACCACAACCGCACGCGGTGGAGCACGTCATATGCAAAACATACAACAGATGTATCAACAGCCAATACACCCGGGTGTTGTGTTGCCCGCGTATCAGCAGTTTGCTCCACGTCAGCCCACATACCAGCAACAATCGTATCCGTATTCACAGCCAATGCAACAAAGTTATAATTTCCCGTATGCGTACTTTCCAAATTCGATGCTACAAGCAACGGCACAGCGCGGCGGTCCAGTGCCAGGTGTCAGTAGCACTGGTATATCGGTGCAGGCTGGTCCAAACGGTCCATTAACTGGGCCACCTGGTGCTACACAAGCACAAATGCCTTTGACAGCTGGCACTGTCTTAACGGGCGCTGTGCCACCAGGCTCGTCGGCTGTACTTGGTGTTGGTTCTGGTGGACCTGGGCAACAGCAACAACAGCAGACCATTCAGTCACTGGGGACAAGCAATCGGAGAAAGGGTTTGCGCACACATGCCATAGATATTATCGATCCCAATACGAACAAAAATATTCTCGAAGAATTGGTTAACATGAAGGTCAGTACATATCTTCAGTAGAGTATTTTGTCTATAAATTCCCCATTCGTCCAATAGAATAAGAAACAAAGGCTTGCTGTGCTTTCCAACCGTA